>ML312762.1:0-49735 GCA_005239505.1 Nicotiana paniculata
AGACAAAAACTTCAGCATACGGGGCTGAAGTTCCCCCAGTTACACTGGGAAACTTCAGCTCTAAAGCTGAAGTTTTGTCTTTTGTAAATTGGGAACTTCAGCATACGGGGCTGAGAGCTGAAGTTTTGTCTTTGTAAACTGGGGAACTTCAGCCCCGTATGCTGAAGTTTTGTCTTTATAACTGGCGAACTTCAGCTTAACTGGTGAACTTCAGCTCAGCGAGGGAAGGGGGAGCTGAAGTTATTTAAAAAATAAGTACAAGTTAAATTTTTTTTAAAAAAACGGGTATAGATTAAATGGGAGGACCAAATAAGATGCCCCGCGCAATTTTTACTTAGTTTTTGGAGTATAGGGTATATACCAAATCAGCTTTTTGTCCCATACCCTCTATTTTTGTATGATCGGGCACTTTTATGTTGAAGTCGTAGAGATAGAGGCCCCATCCAAACTACTATCCAGGAAAGAGATACAATATTTGTCCCAATTCTTCACGTATATACTTATTAGATTTTAATATACAGGTTGAGGTCATGCCTAAATCTCTCACCACAATGGTAACTTTTATTAATAAAAAAATAAAATTCACACTCGAGTCAACTTGTACAAGCTAGACTTATCTTAAAATGATACAATTCGATGACTCCAATTTAAATATAAAACATATTAAGATCAATACACTCGTATTTGTTATACAACAAAAACGACTAAGTGCTTTTTCGTTTCTTCTTTTTGGCCAAATACCAGAATTTGCTTAGACCATAATAGTTTAAATTAAAGTATTTTAATTAAACATATAGTATATTTCTAGTAAATGGTTTAAATAAGGATAAACAAGTGAACAACCAAGGAACCAGTAAAATAAGTAGCGTGCCGTCTCTTGAGATTTCTACTTAAGCATGCAATTTATTCAACATTCGCCAAAAGGACTGATTTCCTCATTTCTCTTGACGTCATTATATTTATATTCGATGTAGTGCAACTGTGGCAATAGGATAGGTAAAAATAGATTCCAATTTCCAACAAACAGTGAAACTTCTAACGTATAACGACAAAGAAGTTGCAACAAAATGTGAATTTTAGTCATTAACCAACAACTATAACGCAAACGTGAAGACATATGTTTTATATAACCCATTTAGAATAACCAAATTATAAGATGAAAGCACGTTATTTTGTCAGCTTTAGACCATATGTGAAAAGAGCACATTCGATAAAATCCAAATATGGATGTGACTAAGTTGCTAACGCTTCACGGCTTGAGGTTTGGAACTCAACATGAATGGAAAGCCTAACAAATGCGTTCAAAAAGGGTGTCTTTCTTGAAAAATAAAGACTTCTTCCCCGCAATGATAAGTCATATATTAAAAGAGAATAGAGACCCATATTTTCTGGGTTTGGATTAAACCTATTAAGCGAGAAATAATATACTCAAATTAGACACATGAGGTTGCCTGTTAAATGGCACACTTTAAACTGATGAAGAAAATTCATTCTGGCCTGTCAAAGCAGGTCAATGAAAAATCAAAAACTTTAGAGTCAAACATGGAGCAATGAATAGACAAAGAGATACTTGGTTTATAAACTTATTCTTTTAGACATAAGAGTATGCCCATGTTTAATTGAAGAGCCAACTCACACGAGATCCTCGAAAATTTATTCTTCTGCGACTAAACTTATTTCACCTTTCTCCAGCAAGTCATAAAATGACCTAACTTTTCTTTGCTCATTCCAGTGGTGCATCTTCCATAAGCTACCAGCAGCCAAACCAAGTACAGTTGCAATAACTATTTCCTTCACCACACTAGGGCCTTTCAATGTGGCATGTGCAATCCTATGGCCAGCCATTTGATGCTGAACTTGGTAAGCTTCTGCAAAATCACCGCAGCGTATAGTTCAACTCATCCATATTAATTTACACATAAAACCAACAGTCCACTAAATGGTGTTAAAGGACGCATGAAAAGTAGTTAGAAGCGAGTTATACACAACCATACAACAAACTAATGAAGCAACTACATTGAAACAAACAATAACGAACTTGAAGAATGACTGACTCAAATAACTACCCAAAACATTGAGCTGATGGCAATTATGCTTGAGGTAATAATAATGAAAGATGAACCACCAGGAGCTCAGCTTAGCAATGGAGGTAAAATTAAGTCTGACCAAAAAGTTGGGGGTCCAGAGTACCTACTCGTGCAATTTAAAGTTGCTCCATCCACTGCAACTCCCAACAAGTTTGGCCATCCACAATGGAGCCTCTCTTTCCCTTCCTTGGACATGGATTTATTCATTGGGGCTTCGAATTACACTAACATGAAATTTGAATTGACCATAGCTTGCAGTTCCATCATGATATCATTCTTCCTCTTCCTATCTCCCTCCACTATCCCTGAATTCCATATTTCCCTCTACTAATTTTAACTGCTCTCTAACCAAAATATTTTCTTATTTATTATTCTCTTTTGAATCCAACATTTGTAAACTGCCTCAACATAAAGCAATAAATCCCATCCCACTTCGGTCTACACCTGCTTTACTTCTATCTCTATCCCTAATAGTTACTAGCTCCAACAAGTCTGCGCGCTTTTATACCTTTTTTTTTGTGTGTGTTTGTGCGGCTTAAATAATTCTTACCAAGTACGAAGCACACTCAAAGAGAGGTTAGCCAAGCATAAAACGTCAAAAAACTCATCAAATGCAACTTCCTTTACCTCACAGCAACTGCTTTCTAAATAGTTGGCTAAGTTTTAATCATCTTTTCACCCTAAGGTAGCTTAACATCAAGCGTACAGTTAATATCCTAGCATAGCTGCTATTTTATCACAATTTATTCAACTCAAAATGCAGCAAAATTATTCAAAAATCCAGATCGGAAAGTAAGTCTTTCAAGTCAAGCATAAAAAATATAAAAATAAAAAGCATTGTTTTCACTGGATCTGAGTTTGGGCTGATAAATAAAATCAACTACAGCAGATTCTATCAGATCCATGAGAAATGAAACAAAAATAAGGGGGAAAAATTATCAACCGCAAATAGAGACGTTGATCCTAACAACTTTGCTGAATAAAATTGTTGCAGATCAGAAACTAGTACAGAATAAATCTCAGGAAAAATTTTGAGAAACGTTGAAGATTGAAAATTCGATTGTCTTTAAAAGTAAAAGCTAGGGTTTGTACCTGAGAGGAAAGAGCTCGGATAAAGACGATGTGGTAGAGAAGAGAAATGAAGAAGTATTATTTGTTTGTTTTTTTAGGCCTAGACCAATTTGAGACCTTGTCCACGAGACCACTTACGAGTATCTAGGATTTACTTGTTACCTGTCCGAAATGGGCCAATTCGCGATATTATGTGGCCCAACTACTAGTATATGACTAACCTTTGGAATTTTTACCTAGTTATACTATATTAGAAACTTATTTATCAAAATTCTCTATATTTTGTAGTTTTTAATAAGTATTCAATTTTTTTTTACAAATTGTGTAGATTGCTCATTAAAAGGCATCCACCCCATTATTAGTACCTTCAGATAAGGAATTCAATTATATCATTTCATTTTTTCCCCTCTCCTCTCCTCTCTCCTTTTTTACAACAAGATTCCTTAATTTACTCCCAGAATCTATTTCTTCTCTCTTCCCACCATTGCCGATAATTTTATATTATTAAATCATTAATTGCATCATTCTTTTGCTGGGATACTGGACAACACTGAAAATGAAGAAATATTCAGGAATTGTATGATAAATGTATCATAATTGTATTTGAATTATATCAGATATATCAATACGTAAAATATAATTGTATCATACTTGTATCACAATTGTATATAACTTGTAGATGGTACATTAATACCCAAAATAATACTTGATGCAATACTAATAAATTAATATATAATTATCATATATTTGTGATACAAACTGTGAAATTCGTCACGATCTCACAACTGCTCATAATTCAGATACAAATATGATACAATTCCGAAAGAATTCTACGCAATTCTGAAAGATTTCTTACACAATTATGATACAACTTAAAACTGACTCTGAACTTAAACTGAGACAATATTGTATTACACTTGTATTAGTATTGTATCATGTATAATTTTAGGTACAAATTGTGATACAATTCTAAATTATGATACAACTTTGATCTTCGTCTTTTTCAAGTTTCAATTTAAAACATCCACCTAGAACCAACTCTAAACTTAAATTATAATACAATATTATATTTTAATAGTATTAGTATTGTATCATAATTGTCTTAGGTATTGATGTATTAAATACAACTCAGATATGATTATGATACATTTATCATACAATCTTAATACAATTCCGAAACTTCTTCTTCCTCGAGTTTCATCATGAAATTCAACCTAAAATCAACTTTAAACTTAACCAATCTCTCTTAAAATTGAGATATAAACTCTAAAGGATATTTTCAATAGTTTTCAAGAACACCCAATACAAAGAAATCACAAACTCGTAAAATTTGAATATCTAATTCAAAGTTTTAAACTTTTTAATGCTATGTCAATGGCAGATCCCTCTACTTGCAATTTCAGGGATAATGTCGATGGATTTGTCGATAGTTGAAGCTTTTTAATGGTTGTTGGTGGAATTGATTCAGAGAAATATATGATGCTATAATTTTAGGGAGAGAATAGTTTGATTTGTATGAGAGAGATAGAGAGAGAGAGAGAGAGAGGTTGATTTGTATGAAATACAGAATGACTTCAACTTTTTTTGAAATTGGGAGGAAAATCGTGTTGTATGAGGCTAATTAAGATGATAAGTGGGGATGAGAGATACAATTACAAATTAATTCCTTCATTTAAGAGATCTTTCTTTTATCATATTTTATATATAAATAGTAAATATAGATACACAATGTAATTTTTAAGGAACCTAAAGAAAAGTGGTTAATAAGTTTCTAATATAGTATAGTTAGGTAAAAATTCTCTAATCTTTAAGGAGTCATTTGGTTTAACAAGTTATATCAACATTATAGTGATACAATTATAATATGGTAATAAATAATAATAAATTTATTTAATAAATATTGTATACGGGTAAATTTAGGCATAGAGTTAGTCCTGATTTTTCGATGAAGGAGCCGAAGACGATGCGGTGAGACGATGACTCGGGTAGGGAACGAATGACATGTTAAGATCGGGCATGGCCAAACACGAGGAGAATCGAGCTCAAGCCAAACTTGGAATCGAAGACGGTTAGAGAAGACAGACGATGGGTCGAAATATCCGCCATCAACCGTATATTACGATGTGGATCACGCTCGATATCAACTGCAGATCTTGTTTTGCTAGGAGAAAGGGATTTTTATCTTATTTAGACTTGTTCAAGGATTGAAACTCCCTTACTATTTAAAGGGGAGAACTTTTTTGTTTTTTCACCATTGTTGGCACACATATCAAAGTAATAAAATTTATTTTTGTATTCTAGTTACTGTTCAAAGTGTTCTTGAGATGTTCATTTCTTTCGTTGCATCTAAGATAATCTCACGGGCTCGTTCGGAACCGATTTCAACATTCAAACTCAAAGTCATGCTTAATCGTTCCATCATATTTGTTTTATCGCCTTGTTTTCCTTTAATTTAATTATTTGTTGTTCTTAGATCATTCGTGTTAAATTAACTCACGTATCCTTTAAATCGCGTACAAATTTAATAGTTACTCATTTTAGGGGTAAACAAATATATTTTTATTAATTTTTATTTGGTTCAATATACTAAAAAGGATGTATGGTACGACTAATTATTTAAGATAGTGTATGTAAGGTTGGAATCTCCCCTAATTAAAAGTAGATAATTCTTATTGAGTTATAGCAGCACGCTTCAAATTCTAGCAGCATTTAAAATTTTAGCAGCGTGCTTCAAAATTCTAGCAATGTATTTATAAATCCTGGAAGCATGGATCAGAAGACAATAACAATATAGAATAATTGAATGATAAATTATTTAATAAGATATTAAATTAAATTACGGAAAATTTCTTTGTACACTACATTTCTAGCTTCAGTTTTTAACCATCATCATCATAAGCTAATACCTTTAAACCTTTTCTATTTGTCACCCGTGAAAGAGCAACATACAACTGTCCATGTGTAAAGACTGATTTCTTCAAAAATAACCCAACATGAGACAATGACTGGCCTTGATTTTTATTAATTGCAATGGCAAAAGACACCACAATTGGAAATTGTCGTCGCCGGAACTTAAAAGGTATTCTCGCATTAGATGGAATCAACGTCATTCTTGGAATAAATACTTTTTCTCCAACCATATTACCTGATAAAATCTTGGCTTCAAAAACCCGATTTTCAAGTCTTCTAATGATCATCCTTGTACCATTGCATAATCCCGATGATTGATCTATATTTCTTAGTAACATCACAGTAATACCAAATAAGGTTAGATAAAGCAAAGCTTGTACTACTTTTAATTTTTTATTTTTCAAATAAAGAATTATTATTTCAACTTAAAATCAATGTGTAAGATACAAAATGGTTAATCGATTCATTCTCAAAAAGGATACCTACCATAACTGAATTGTATACAAAAGTTTGATTAAAAATACCTACAATAATGTATATTGTACCCAAATTAGATCAGATACAAAGCTTGTACTAAATAAAGAAATATTATTTCAGCTTAAAATCAAAGTGTAAGATACAAAATGGTAATTTAATTAATTCTTTCCCAAAAAATGATACCTACCATAACTGAATTATACACAAAATTTAATTAAAAATACATATAATAATATATATTGTACCCAAATAAGGTCAAATACAAAGTTTGATCAATTAAAAAATACTCCATCAATCTTTAATTGATGAGTTCAGTTTTGGTGTACGTTGTTTGAAGGAGTAACGACTTCAACCTAGATTTTCTTTTTCCTATATGATGTATATTTTAAAGGTTACAGTTGTAACGTATTATAGAGTAATATTCCAAAAATAATATAGTGTTCTTGATAGTATTTATAAAGTAGCGGACATTTTATTAGGGTTTAGAGTCTATCGTTAAGAATGTCTTCAATCATTAATGACCTTTTCTTTGTTAGAGAACTTTTGAATAAATTCAAAGCTTGATTTTTTTTTTTTTGGAATGACTCTTGGTCACAATAAGTATATTGCTCTTTCACGGGTGACAAATAGAAAAAGGTTAAAGATTTTAGCTTATGATGATGATGGACAAAAAATGAAGCTAGAAATGTAGTGTACAAAGAAATTTTCCGTAATTTAATTTAATATCTTATTAAATGATTTATTATTCAATTATTCTATATTGTTATTGTCTTCTGATCCTTTGGTCTTATGTATCATTTTTTTAGTTACTATTTTGATTTGGTATAATTATGTTATGTGGCAGTTCCCCAGAGATGATATTTTTACGTTTTCTGATCCTAGAATCTATTCCAACAGACTATGTTATTGTCTTATGATCCTAGAATTTTGAAGTCAATTGTCTTCAATAGAATCTACAACAACAAACTATCTTAGAATCTAACTATGTTATTATCTTTTGATCCTAGAACCTTGAAGCCAATTAAATATTGGCTTACTGTAATATACAACAACATGATGTCCCACAAGGAAATAGCATGAAGGATCATTCTGGCATGTCTTTTTCATTATCTCATCAGTAATACAAGACATTCCGTCAAAAATTGTCGCCCAAGGACCAGAAATTTTTGAGTTTTTGCTCATGTCTTTTTGTAATGATAAACCTCAGTACAGAGGACAACTTTTGAAAAATGCACTGCAATATGTCCATGAGCATTTGCTACAATAATGTTCCCTTAAGCACATGCTTCATGTCAAGCAAACTGTATAACATCATCATTTTTTGAGGAACATTCATATCAAGCAAATTGTATAGTATCATTATTTTTTATGGAACATTTATTAGGAAATGAAATAAAAATTGTACTGGAGCCTCAAAATATTTTTAATGTTTGGTTGTAAAGATGGTATTACCACAAACAAATTAAATTTTACGGTGTAGATCGTTCTTTTTAATTATCCGTGAATCGCGGGGGTACTAATACTATTATCCCAGATGCACGTGGAGGACGAGCTACACATACTTATGACTTATCTTTTGTTTGTCGTTATTTTATCTTTGTTGGGTTTAAGCTTGGTTTAGCTTAAAATAAAGAGTGAACGGGAAATGAGGGTTTAAGCTTAAAATAAAGAGTGAATGGGAAACGAGGAAAAAATAAATATTTGATTTTTCCTCTTTAACAAAGGGACATTGTCCCATATTGGAGAAGGAAAAGAGTTTTGATGGGTATATATACAATTGCTATTTTTCTATCTCTTAAAGAATTAAGAAGAAGGCAAGCCACGTGTTGTCGTCGTCGCTCGCTCAGTTTCGGTCAAATGATCTGATTTATTAGTTATTTGGATCAAATTTATTTGTTAATATTAAGATTAACGTAATATAATATTAGTCCAAATTAGCCGTTTTGTAACGGTAAATCGATTTTTCTCCATGTTTGATTTTCTCGTTTTATTTTGCGTAAATGGCCTGTTTTTACGCGACAGTCATAACGGTCATTCTGAAGAGTTTCACCTCTTCGTTTGAACCTAACACGTTGGCTATAAATAGCAGACCATTCCCTCAAATTTTCCTTATGAAAATTCTGAAATCTCCTTCTTTTTTCTACATTGTTTTAACTACAAATGTTACGACCCAAACTGGAGGATCATGACTAGCACCCGGGCCGTACTTGCCGAGCACCAATGTATATTTTATCTAACCTTTTTTATTATATTTAAGGGCCGACAAGATCAATATAAATGGTAGATATGGATCATGAACAATCAACACTAAAATATAATGTCATGAACATACACCACATGGGATGACAAGACTGCTAAGAAACTACATATAAGGTACGAGCTACAACGCTGCCATGAAAGAACATACAACAAAAATTAGCCAACAAGGCATACCAAACTATACATTAGTCGACACATGTCTATGAGCCTCTAAGGAGCATAAGTGATGCAACATTGCTGGAACAAGGCCCGACATACCCATAATATCTATAGCAAAATTCAAGTCCGGAGAAGGGATCTTGCCAATAACCGCTGAACTGGAAGCCTACTATGGTGTGGGATCTGCGTCTACCTATCTATCAAGACCAACAACACGACATGCAGAGTCCATAAATAAAAAGGACGTCAATACGAATAAAATACTAAGTATGTAAGGCATCAGTAAGAGCAGTAATGTAAACAGGGATAAAGTATATACAACCTCTAACATCTGGGTACCTCTGAGGGATACTGACATGAAATGCGTGATACATACATATGTATACATAAACTTTTAAAACATACGCCTCTATGGGCAACATTATCATCATAGCGTACCCGGACGTAATAGGCTCGGTAAAACGTACCCGGCCACATGGAGCTCGGTAAAATCTAACTGATCAGTGGTTGCACAATAGGTGTCGTAACCGAATGACTATAGCGCGGCTCGGTAGAGTAATATATATATATATATATATATATATATATATATATATATATATATATATATATATATATATATATATATATATATATATATATATATATATATAATGCATGTGGGACTCATTGGAATCATATTCTAAACCTTTCGGAGTGACGTAAGGTCGATATTCTCCGTACACGTTATTAGGACTAACTCTTCATCAAGAATCTTATAAGAATCAAGAAGTACCAACAAAATTGATAACATAAGAATAAGAGAAGCGACCTCAACATCAATTATTCCATAAGAAGCGGAAACAATGCAAGTACTGCTAGCTTCTAAGAGTAGAGTATCTTTGGAAGATCGTTCATTGCATTATATATAATCGGAGTCGTGCAAAATAAGTAAGGGTATAGACTCATATACATTGTATATATACTGACCAACCTCAAGCTATGCAAATGTCACGACTCCTTAATCTACAATAAGAGAAACTATTCTATCGTTATCGTTTAACCGTCGTAACTATTATGTATCGACCATAACATATTTTACAATGAAACGGAAAACACCTCACCTATATATATTACTTCACACAAGTCAAAACAATCATCAAACAACCCAACACGCCGCAATCTCTTCATACACAAAACGACCACCGTAGTAGTGTCAAACGACCCGAAAATGTTACGACGAACGACTAGCCCACCGCCCTACATATGTACGGTGTTTCTCCATGACCTTCCTCCTCCAAAACTCCAAAAAATAGTAATAAAACATGCAGCCCAACAGCTCCACAAAACAGTGTGTTACAAGTGAATAACTCGAACTCACGACTTCCGATCACCGTCCCGTGAGTTCTTATAAGTATAGAACGAATTACCATGAATTTACAGGAGAAAAGATGGATGAAAGAGAGCAGTAAAATTACCTTACTTGTAGGATAACTCATCCCTTATCTTGGTTCTTCAAACTCTAGGTTTTACCCCCAATTAGAACTTTAAAGAGAGAGAAAATCAATTAGGGTTTGTGGATAATTTTTGGGAGGAAGTTTGCATGGGTTTAGGTTTGGTTATTTGTGATATATAATGAGGGTTATATTGCAAGAGATAAGAATTTAAATGGTCTATTTTGCCGACCCGAAATTTCCTCTTTTTGGGCTCTCATTTAACCAAGTAGGTGACACACCTACTTGTCACCTAGCAGCTTATGCAGTCTCGCAACAATACATATATCTCTCTACTCTGATGTCGTATTGATAAATAGTTTAATGCATTGGAAACTAGACTCATAGATATTCAATTTGGTGGGTAGATGACCCCGTAATTTCAAGAATGTGAAAAGCTTAGTAACATTTGACCTAAAGTTTAAATAAAATTATGAACATAAGTTGCGACAACTTTTGCTGACTTTTATTTCATAACTCGTTTGACTTCAAGACTTATGATACGGATATTATGATTCAAATACCTTAAAACACCACCTCTTAATAATATTAAGCACCCCTAGGTTTATCCCAAAATACGGGTTACAACATCCTTGATTCGTTTAACTTCTAATACTTGTTAATCACCCTTATACACTATTGTATCATTTAAGACCAATAAGATTAACTTCTTATCATCTCAAAGATAATCTCTTCTCAGATTTACATCGACTAACTTATGGCATGAACCAACGTACATGAATATGGGTTGTAACAACAAATAAAGCAACAATAAGTGATTTACTACCGATCATTGTGTTCGCTGAAATACTGGATTTGAAGTACGGGTACACCAGTGTGTGATCTGTTCTATCCTGCGAAATAATCCACAACCTCGGATACTAGGAGGAGATTAAGTTCCTTCAGACAACACTGTAAATTCAGTAGGCTCAGATTAAAATCTGTTTCATCCACATTTCTGTTTTTACGTTATTTTATTTCTAGAATTACTTTGCAAATACAGATTAATAACAAGTTTAAGGAACTTATCTATATTTTGTATTTGTATTGTATATACTGTTCTGGAGACTAAATCCCGTGTGGTTTTCTACTCCCAGTTTGGAGATTAAATCCTTCGTGGTTTTCAACTCCATTTTTATATCTTAACGTATATTCTATTTTGTTTTAATTATCAGTTATTTGGACATTAAAATCCTAGCGATTTTCTACTCCGTTGGAGGTTAAAATCTATGTGATTTTCTACTCCAGTTTATTCGGTTTGAATATATAAAATCTTCACCGTACATTAAACATTTATTTGTGTCATTCTTTTACAGAATTGACGATTGAGAACAGAAACCAGCCTGTTCCTATGGTAACTGCCAATGCATCGACAAGCCGAACAACACCGGCGTTGGCACCAACACCTGCAGAAAAGCCCGAAAAATTTTTCGGGATTGATTTCGAGTGGTGGTAGGCTGGCAGCAGAAGATGCTCTTCTACTTGATGACTGTACGTCTACAGAAGTTCATTAAGGAATATGTTCCTGTTCTGCCTGACGAAACTCCAAAAAATGAACGCTTCCTCGTGATTGAGGCATGTAAGCATTCTGATTTTTTGTGCAAGAATTATATTCTTAGCGGAATGGAGGAAGATCTATGTAACATCTACAGTTATACAGAGATGTCAAAAGAACTGTGAATTTTGCTTGAAAAGAGATACAAAATTGAGGATGTCGGGTTGAAGAAATTTGTTGCCGCAAAATTTTTGGACTACAAAATGGTAGATAGCAAGTTTATTATTACCCCAAGTCCGAGAATTGTAAGTGATTATTCACGATATCCTTTCTCAAGGTATAAGTCGAATTAATAATTTTGTTGAAAATATTAATTATATTATTAAAATATATAATTTTTATTGAAGGTCTTGTCATCAATGAAGCATTCCAAGTTGCAACAATGCTTGAGAAGGTGCCTCCTTTGTGGAAGGGCTTCAAAAATTACTTGAAACACAAATGCAAGGAGATGTCGCTCGAAGATCTCATTGTTCGGTTGAAGATAGATGATGAAAACAAAGTTGCTGAAAAGAAAGGTCATGGAAACTCAATAATAATTGGAGCAAACATTGTTGAGGATGCTCCACAAAATAATAAAAAGAGGAAGAAGCCTTCTGTACCAAAAAGCAACCCAAGAAAGAAGCGATTCAAAGGAAATTGCTACAACTGCGGGAAAGCTGGACATAAATCTGCAGATTGTCGCTCTCCAAAGAAAGACAAGAAGAAGGGTCAAGAAAATATGGTTGAAAATCACGAGGATATTGATGACTTGTGTGCTATGATTTTTGAATGCAACCTGGTGGGAAATCCTAAGGAATTGTGGATGATTCTGGATCCACTCGCCATGTATGTGCTGTTAGAGAAGCATTTGCTACATATGCTCCCATTGGACTTGAAGAGACACTTTCTATGAGAAATTTGCAATGACTAAGATTGAAGGATGTGACAAGATACTTTTAAAAATGACTTCTTGTAAGGTGGTGACTCTGAGCAATGTCCTTCATGTTCTTGAAATTAGGAAGAACATAGTCTCTACTACACTTATTGTCAAGAACGGGTTTAAGTGCATTTTTATATCTGATAAAGTTGTAATAAGTAAAAACGAAATGTTTTTAGGAAAAGGTTACTTCACTTAGGGCCTTTTCAAACTGAATATAATGGTCGTTGAGAATAATTTTTAGCTTCTTCTTACTTACTTGAGTCAAATAATTTATGGCATATACGTTTGGGACTTCTCAATTATAAAACCTTACGAAAAGTGATTAATTTGTAAGTATTGCCAAAGTTTGAATGCGACAAATTAAAATGTCAAATATGTGTGTAATCTAAGTATGTTAAACATCCTTATAAGTCCGTTTAAAGGAATTCAAATCCTTTAAACTTAATTATTTGCGACATGAAGTCAATACCATCTCGCGGTAGAAATAAGTATTTCATAACTTTTATTGACGACAGTACTCGATATTATTATGTTTACTTACTTAATAGTAAAGATGAAGCAATTGATGCATTCAAGCAATATAAAAATGGAGTTGAAACGCAACTTAACAAGAAAATCAAAACGATAAGAAGTGGTAAGGGTGGTGAATACCAATCTCCTTTTGAAAAAATATGTTTAGAATATGAAATTATTCATTAAACAATGACCCCTTACATGACACAATCCAATGGGATTGCGAAAAGAAAGAATCGTTCATTAAAGGAGATGCTGAACGCTTTATTGATAAGTTTTGGTTTGACATAGAACTTGTTGGGAGAATAAATTCTTACGGCTAACCGGATACTAAACCGAATACCCCATAGCAAAACACAATCTATTCCATATGAAAAATAGAAAGGAAGGAAGCCCACCTTGACTTATTTTAAAGTGTGGGGGTGTTTGGCAAAAGTGCAACTTCCTAAACCCAAAAGGATAAATATAAGACCGAAAACCGTTGATTGTGTTTTCATAGGATATGCAACCAATAGTAAAGTATATCGATTTCTGGTTCATAAATAAGAAAATCCCGATGTTCATAATAATACAGTTATAGAATCAGATAATGCTGAATTCTTCGAGAATAAATAAATAAATATATATATAAAGGAATGTGAGTCGATTGGTGAAGGAAACAAAAGAAAGTACGTCTGATCTAGGAGTGTTCGTCAGTCGGTACGGTACAGTACGGTATGGTATTTAGACATTTCGGTTCGGTATTTTCGGTATTCGATTCTGTAAAATGCTATACTAATACCGTACCTAATTACATTCGGTATGGTTCGGTTTTTCTCCTTTTGGTTTATTCGGTTCGCTAACTTTGGTTTATTCGATTTAAATACTAACTAGTGCATGGAGTCATAGTCGGTAATATTATTAATTAAAGTACTCAAAAGTAAAAAACTAAAAATGTTTGTTGATAAAAGTTTTTTCCAAAACCAACATATACCAACCTAGAGAGAGAAAACTTAGAAAAATATCTTGTTACTTTCTTAGAGTTAATTGATGAACTAAGAGAATACATGAAAGTAATATTTTAGATTTCTTATACTTATTTTCTATTTAGTAAAATGTGTATTGTGTAATATAATATATATTTCGATACGGTATCGGTATTTCAGTATTTCACTTTAAAATACCAAATACCATACATAATACTAATCTTTTTTAAAAACTTAAACCAAATACCATATCGAATACTGAATATCAAAATTTTCGATTTGGTACGGTGATTCAGTATTTACCAAATTATGCTTAATCCTAGTCTGATCAGGAGGATCCAAGATGTAGTAAACGTCAAAGAACGTCTACTACATTTGGAGCATATTTTGTGACTTTCTTATTGGAAAATGAGCCTCAAACATTTAAAGAAGCTATGTTTTCTTCGGAATCATGATTTTGAAAAGAGGCACTCAATAGTGAACTAGAATCCATATTGAACAATCATACTTGGGAATTGGTTGATCTTCCTCCTGGAAATTAAACCGTTGGGTTTTAGATGGATTTTTAAGAGGAAAATGAAGGATGATTGCACTATTGATAAATATAAGGCAAGACTTGTAGTCAAAATGTATAGACAACGAGAAGGTCTTGACTATTTTGATACACTCTCCAGTTACAATAATTGCGTCCATACGAATGTTAGCATTAGATGCGGTATATTGTCTTGAAATTCATCAAGTGGACGTTAAAAAGTCCTTTTAAATGGATATTTGGAGGAAGAAATCTATAGGAACAACCTAAAGGGTTTGTGGTTCCAGGTAAAGAAAAAAAAGGTATGTAGACTTGTTAAATCGCTTTACGGACTAAAACAAGCACCCAGATAATGGCATGCAAAATTTGGCCAAACAATGTTGTCAAATTGTTTTAAGATAAATGAATGTGATAAATTTGTGTACATTAAAAATGGTCCAAATCACATAGACATTGTTTACTTTTACGTGGATGATATGTTGATAATGAGTAATGACATTGCCAACATAAATGCGACTAAGCGTATGCTAACTAACAAGTTTGATATAAAAGACTTGGGAGTTGTCGATTTAATTCTGTGTATAAAGATCCATAAGACTCCTCAAGGTTTGAAACTATCACAATCTCATTACATTAAAATAGTACTTGGAAAATTCAAGCACTTAGATTTTAAAGTTGCAAAGACTCCATTTGACGTGAATCTTGCACTAGCAAAGAACAAAGGCCAAATTAAATCACAATTGGATTATGCTCGTGTGTTGGGATGTTTAATATATATCATGAATTGTAAACTTCCAGATATAGCTTGTGCTATACGTAAATTAAGTTGATGCACGAGTAAGGTCAATCTTATTGGGTCACAATGAAACGAGTTTTGGGATATTTAAAACATACCCAGGACTTTGCTTTGCACTACAGTAAATATCCTGCGGTGATTGAGGGATACTGTGACGCAAATTGGATCACCGGTTCAACTGATTCTAAGCCCACAAGTGGATATGTATTCACTATAGATGGAGGAGCGGTATCTGGGAAGTCGTCCAAACAAACTTGTATTGTCCGCTCTATAATGGAGGCTGAGTCCGCCCGTGAAGAAGTTGAATGGATCCAAAATTTGTTGGAATATATTCCATTTTGTCCCAAACCGTTGTCACCAATATACATATATTGTGATAGTCAAGCGGCAATTGGAAAGGCTGGGAGCGTTATGTATAACGGTAAATCTCGTCATATACGAAAAATACTAAAACGGTTAGGCAATTACTCTTTGGGTGGATTATCACAATTGACTACGTAAAGTCAAGCAATAATGTGTCGGATCTATTTACAAAAGGCCTAACTAGAGAGGTAGTTGAAAGATCATCCAGGGGAATGAAACTATGGCCGAGGACAAGTCATTGTGGCGGTAACTCTACCTAGAAGACTGAAGATCCCAATATCTAGGTTTAAGGCGATCAAACAAAGTCATTAATAGCGGTTCGATATTGTCAACTAAAATTTTGGTCCCTTCTCGTGATGAGACAATGTTCAATATCAAGGATAAGGCATTAAGAATTTTTAATGGTTACTAAATTTGATACGGGGTATATCAAAGAGTGTATCTACGGGATGACACGTTTAGGAATCACCTATGTAAGTGTGAAGTGTTAGCCGCATCAAGGAGAATTTTGAAAAGCCAGTTCTCTATGCACTACGAAAAGTTCATAGAAAAACCTACTTATCCAGCTGCGATTAATCCTTGCTTGCGAATCACACAAATTTCGTGCATATTTCTGTGATATAACCATTCCCCATTCATGTGGGGGATTGTAGGTTTTAATCTTGGTTTAGCTTAAAATAAAAAGTGAATGTAAATGGAGGTTAAAGCTTGTGTTTAGCTTAAAATAAAGAGTGAATGGGAAATGGAGGGAAAAATGAAATATTTGAATTTTTCTCTTTGACAAAGGGGCATTGTCCCATATTGGAGGAGGAAAAAAATTTTGATGGGTATATATACAATTGTTTTTCTTCTAGCTCTTATAGAGTTAAAAATAAGGCAAGCCTCGCGTCGTCGTCGTCGCTTACTCGCTCGGCTCGGCTTCAGCTTCGACTTCATATTCAGATTCGGATTTGGTCAAATGATCTGATTGATCGGCTTCGGCGAATTTGGATTTGGATTTGGATTTGGTCAAATGATCTGACTGATTGATTAATTTTTTGGACCAAATTTATTTATTAATACTATTATTAATGTAATATTATATAAATCCAAATTAGCATTTTTTGCAATAAATTAATTTTCCTTCACGTTTGATTTTCCTATTTTATTTTTAGTAAATAGCTATTTACGTAATGGTCATTTTCACGCGAACAATCATAACAGTCATTCCTAAGAGTTGCACCTCTTCGTTTAAGCCCGACCTGTTGGCTATAAATAGCAGACTACTCCCTCAGATTTTCCTTACGAAAATTCTGAAATCTCCTTCTTTCTTCTACATATTTTTAACTACAAAGAAAGCAACAGTAAGTGTGATTTGCTACCGATCATTTTGTTTGCTGAAATACTGGAGTTTGAAATACCGCTACACCAGTGTGTAATCCGCTCTATCATGGGAAGATAATGAACTTATGAAAATTTTGTAAGTGAAAGAGGTAAAATGATGAGTATAAGTAAATATATAGACGGGAAAAATTGTGGTCATGATTACCTCGAGACCCGGAGAAAATATTAATCGTGGGGAAACACATGTTCGGGTATTGAATGTGAGGAGACGTGCGTCCTATCAAGCGTCAGAGACTGTTTAGAAGGTTTCAAAAGATTTTTCGTCAAGAAAGGAATCTTCACCACCTTCCCGATGACACAAAGTTGAGTCGCCGAAAAGAAGGGAGACTATTTTTATAAGGTAAAACTGGATTATATTAAATGATCGAATGGTAGTGCGACACATGGAACCGAAGACAAGCAGAAGATAAATCGAGTAACAACCAATACCGGGAACAACAACTGCCATTGTTATCGGGTGGACCCCGAAGGGAGCACAACCAACGTGAGCAGATCGGATGCTTGCCATCGGAAAGAATTTAATGAAAATATTTCCTAGCATTAAATGGCAGTCGTTGCAGAAAATATTTGCATTCATGGCCTACCGTTACATATTCATTAATGGCGTTCTTTATTGTTATTTAAGAGGGGCTTGATCCTACGATCTTGTTTCCCTAGGTATAGCTATAAATAGTAGACTCAACAACCATTGTAAGAGAGAAAATTCTTGGCAAAACTTATGTTATATTCTATTCTCAAGCTAATTAAAATACTTTGCTCACTGTTTCATATTGTTCTTATTTCTGTCCTTGGAGACATTGCTCCCGGAGCCAGGCTTATCATATTTTTTATTTTAACACTAAGTCTTATTTTTAATCTTATCTATCATTTTTGGATCATAATCAATTCGCTTGTCTATAAACCATGTAACAAATTCTATTATACTATTTTATAGTTAAACAGTTTGGCGCCCATCATGGGGCCTAGACAATTACGTAATTTAGTTGATCCTTGTGTTTATTACTAACTTGTTTGATTCTTTGTTTCTTAATGAAAAATAAAAAATGACAGCTAATGATTTCAACATCACACACAATGTTGAGGGACATAAAAATCTACCTCAACACGAGGATTCAATCAGTGACACCCGCAATGAGGGGGATGAGGAAACCCCGATCTATGGAGGACAGTACCCACGACATGTACAAGAGCCAACTCCTAATGATGCATAAGATGAATACGTTGCGGAGACTGTAAGGATCTTAAGAGAGCAACAATAAGCCATCATGGGCCACCTCTCAAGGCACGATCAAGTCATGATGGAATTGACAAACATTGTCAAGCGCTTGCAACAACGAAAAGGAAGAGGCCCGGTTCCGCCTGGCGTTCCTACAAATCAGGCGGCTCAAAGAGTTGTTAACAATCCCCCGAGGGGTGAGGTTGGATTTGACTGTTCCGGGGGGACCAATAGCGAATTTGTTCACGACAACGGTAATGATCCCTTCAAAATCGAACACATGAGATTCATGAAGGAGATGAAAAAGAGGATGGATTAGAACGTGAAGGAGTTTCATGTCCGAATGGATCAAATTCCATGCGCACCACCAATTTTGGAGGGCCCCGACTCAAAAAAGTATACTCAAGTTCAAGATGCCGGACATACCAAAATACGACGGGACTTTGGACCCTCAGGAGCACATCAAAACTTATACAATGACTATGAAAGGGAATAATTTGGCTCAACATGAGATCAAATCAGTTCTTCTGAAGAAGTTTGTAGAGACCCTCATGAAGGGGGCCTTGAAATGGTATTCACTTTTACCCGAGAATTCAATTGGCTCTTTTGAAATGGTTACAGATTCATTCATTAAGGCCCATGCTGGGGCAAGGAAGGTGGACATATTCAGGATCGCACAGAGTGAGTCCGAATTACTGTGGGAGTTCGTGATTAGATTCTAGAAAGAAAGGATGTTGCTACCGACCGTACTGGACGAATGGGCAGCGAAGACATTCACAAAGGGTGTGAACCCGAGGAGCTCCGACGCCTCGCGAAATTTGAAGGTAATCCTGCTTGAATTCCAAGAACTCACATGGGCGGATGTCCATAACAACTATGAATCGAAAATAAGGATAGAAGATGATCATCTCGGGTTCCCGACATCAACCAAGGGGCGAGATCGAGACAAGAATCAAGATAAGTTCAAGGATGATTTTGATGCAGACTGGTGATCTTAGAAAGGCTACTTCTTACTTTCTACGAGAGAACCGAGGGACACGACAACAAAGGGTGCCAATCCTTGGGTAGGATTGCTCCCGAAGAAGAACTGACCGCGTCCAGAACAACGAATTGTTGCAAGAAAAAGAAGTACCGGGGACTCGAGATTCCGCATATCCCAGTTTATCAGATTAAAATTTCAATATCAGCATAGTGGAGTTGCTATCGGCGATTAGGAATATCAAAGAAGCAAGATTCCCGAAGCCAACCAGATCTGATCCCAGCTAGAGTGATCCTAACTTATGGTGTGAGTATCATGGGACTCACGACCACATGATAGGGGACCGCTGGCACATGCGCGATGAGATGGCAATGTTATTGAAATGACCATCTCAGGGAATTCTTGACGACCGAGCCAAGAATAATTACGGCCGCAACTAGGACAACGCAGAGCCCTAGAAGATAGGGGATGAACCTCCTTGGTTGACTATCAACATGATTTTCAGAGGGAATGAAATCAATGGTGTAACCTTCTTGTCGGAGAATAAGACAAATGTATCGGTGACCCACAATAAGAGACTGCAGGAAGTCACCGAAGACGACACCACCTTCACAGAGAAAGTCGTCGACGGACTTCTTCTGCCGCATAAAGACGCCCTAGTAATTTATATTAATGTTCTAGATTTCAAGATTAAGTGTATTTTGGTTGAACCAAGAAGCTCAGCCAACATAATTCAATGGAGAGTGCTGGAACAAGACAAATTAACTAGAAGTAACATTCCAGCAACAAAGCTCCTCGCCGGGTTCAACTTGGAGTGTGACAACCCGAGGAGAGATCCTACTGCCCATGAACGTCGAAAGGGTCACGAATACCACCTTATTTGAAGTGGTGGGCGGTGACATGGGCTACAACATAATTCTCAATAGACCATGGTTACATGAAATAAAGGTCGTACCATCAACATATCATCTAACTGCTGAAATTCCAGACCTTAGAGGGTATGAAAGAGATAAGACGATACCAACCGGCAACAAGAGAAATGAATGCAATATTGATTTCCAGCAGTAAAAGGAAAGAGCCTAGAAAATAGCAATTGTGGGAACCAACACATGCTCCCGTGTTGAATGAAGATGATAAGGGCGAGGAGTCATCGGAATCATGCTACGTACCAAGATATTTTTAGGTATCGAAAGAGACAGACGCGGCCAAATCAGCAGCAAAAGAACTCGAGCAAGTGGCTTTGATCGAGGAATTCTTGGAGAGAAAGTTCCACTAGGGAACGAGACTTAATCCCGAGCCTAGGTCAGGATTTATTAATTTCCTTAAAGATAACATCGATTGTTTTGTATGGTCGCACTTCGGATATGACATGTATCCCACTAGAGGTGGTCGTGCACAAGCCAAGTCTAGACCTGAGGATCCTCCGGTAAGGCAAGAGAAACGTCTGGTAACCCGAGGTTAGAAACATGTTTGTTAAGGAAGAGGTAAATCGTCTACTTGGCATCGGTTCAATCCGGATGGTAAAGTATCCCAAATGGTTAGCTAATGTAGTTGTGGTTCCGAAAAAGAACAACAAGTTTCGAATGTGCGTAGATTATAAAGACTTGAATAAGGCGTGCCTTAAAGACTCGTTCCCATTTCCAAACATTGTTCAAATGATTGATGCAACGGTCAGGAACAAGTTAATGAGTTTTCTCTATGCCTATTCTGGGTAAAATCAATCCAAATGAACCCATCATCCACAAAAAACTTCATTCATAACGAACTTTGGCACATATTATTATTATGTGATGCCCTTCGGGCTTAAAATGCCAGATCCACTTATCTGAGGATCGTGAACAAGATGTTCGATAAGAAAATAGGTAAAATGATGGAAGTGTATATAGATTACATATTGGTCAAGTCTTTGAATTCAGGTGATCATTTAAAGCACCTCCAAAAAACCTTTGATATGTTGAGGAAGCACAACATGAAGCTCAACCAGGAAAAATGCGCATTCTAGGTTGGCTCCAGTAAGTTCTTGAGTTTCTTAGTTTCACAAAGAGGGATCGAGGTAAATTCCGATAAGATCAAAGCCATCGAGGACATCCCGGTCTAGCTGACAAACGTAAAATAAGTACTGAGGTGTGATGACCCAAAGGGTCATCTTATAAATTAAGACTCCATTCTAGTCTCATTAGCCTTAAAAAGATTAATTTTATTTACCTCGATTTATGTGCGCAGTCCGGGCGTGAAACCGAAAAGCTTTTATGTGAAAATATGAGAAATAGTAATTTCTAGAGTTAAAATTTTGTTTTAGTTGACTTTGGTCAACATTTTAAGTAAATGGACTCGGATATGTGGTCCGACGATTCCGGGAGGTCCGCAGTAAAATATGGGACTTGGGCGTATGTGTAACGACCCGACCGGTAGTTCCATGAGATTTACCCCGTTTCCCCTATTTCTCCATTTGTTATATATCGCTACTGTTTTTGATGTGTTGGATCAGTTGGTTTGGGTCCGGAATGGTTATGGTGAGAGTTTAGGCATTTAGCCTTTTAAAGTAGCCTAATAGTTGAAAAAGTCAATTGAGAGTTGACTTATTGATAACCTCGGAATGCGGATTTTATGGCTCGGATAGATTCGTTAGGTGTTTTGGAACTTATGAGTGTGTTCAGAATATTTTTGTGATGTCCGGTGTAGAATTAGGCTTGAATTGGCGAAAGTTAGATTTTGGCGATTTCCGGTTGGCAGTGGAAAATAGGCTATCAGGGTCGGAATGGAATTCCGAAAGTTGGAACAGGTTCGTGATGTCATTTTGGTTATGTCGGCAAAAATTGGAAGTTTCAAAGTTCATAGGCTTGAATTTGATGCGATTTTGGTGTTGTTGCGTTGTTTTTGGTGTTTCGAAGGCTCGACTAAGTTTGAATGATGTTATGGGATATGTTGGTATGTTTGGTTGAGGTCCCAAGGGCCTCGGGTGTGTTTTGGGTGGTTAACAGACCAACTTTTGGCTTGAAATCTGGGCAGATTTCTGCTGGTGTGAGGATCTGGTTTCCTTCTACGCGATCGCGTGAGGATGATTGCGATCGCGTAGGGTAAAATAGTGAGGCAGGATTTTTGTTGTACGCGATCGTGTGGTGGAGGTCGCGATCGCATGAGTATGAGGTGGTTGGTCAGTGCGATCGCGTGGTGTTGTTTGCGATCGCGTAGAGTTAGAGACGCGCGTGAGTGAGTTGAGCCGTTGTTCTTCGCGATCGCGTAGAGTGGTTTGCGATCGCGTGGGTTTATGTTCTGATGAATCGCGATCGCGTGAGGATGTTTGCGATCACGTAGGGTAATTTGATGGGGCAGCATATTTGTTCTTCGCGATCGCGTGCCAGTGTTTGCGATCGCAGTGAAGAAAATATTTTAGCTGGGCAGAATGTTTAAAAGGCCTGTTGTGCGAAAGTGGCTCATATTTTTCTTCATTGTTGGCGAGTTGAGAGCACCTTTGAGAGTATTGAAGAGGGAATTGAAGGGAGTCACTTGGAGGTAAGGTTGTTAACTTCATAACTCGTTTTTATGTCAATTCCTAAGTGATTAAACCATAAAATTTCTGGAATTTGACCAAAGTTAGGAAAAAGGGTGCATGGAAAAATTTATTTTTCTTTTGAGGATTTGAGTGGGCAATTATGGTCCGATTTTAGCGTTCTTGGTATGCATAGAATCGTGGAAGGACAATGATTCTAAGGATGTAAAAATTATCAAATTCCGAGATGTGGGCCCAGGGCTCGGGGATTTGGCCGAATTTCGAGATTCTTGTATAATTTGATAAATTTCGATTTGGTTGAGTTCCTTTGATATATATTGATGATGTTAACTGTTTTTGGCTAGATTCGGAGAAATCAAGAGACAATTTGAGGGGAAAAAGCATAGCGGACTAGTGTTGTGGCCCTGTAGAGGTAAGTAATGATCATAAATCTTGTCTTCAGGGTATGGAACCCTGGACTACATATTTTCTCACTGATTTTTAGTAAGGCGCACGTGTCGAATGACGAGTATGTGGCGCATACTGATTTTTGGATTGGGCTAGGTCCTCTCCGCGGAAACTAATGAGTTGCATATTTACTCAAACCTTATGTTAAATTATGTTCTAAAGAATTGTGAAATATTTGGGCTATAAGCCGTGTTTGGGGCCTCGTGCTGATCTGTTTAGACCCTTTGAAGGCTTTTTACTGTTGTTTTCCTTACTATTTGTTGATGATTTTACTCAGCATCATTGTGCATACTGTTTTTATTGAAACTCAACCTGATTTACACTACATGAGCATTAAACTGATATTTTCGGGTCGAGTACCCTGTTTTACTAATTTGCCTTAGGGGCCTTTTGAGTGGTTCCACCGAGTGACGAGTGACGAGTGATTGGGAGGCATGGGTGACTGTGAGGTGCTGAGTGATTGTGAGGTGCTGAGGGATTGTGAGGCATGCCCGAGGGGCTGATTATGAAACATGTTTTTGCCCGAGGGGCTACTTATGATTTTACTACATTCATTTGCATACCAAATCCTTTGTTTTAAAGTTGTTAAAAATGTACATTCTTTAAAGGACTCTTTCTGAAGTTGATTTTAAGGCATGATGATTTCGTATATCTATGTTATACTATTGGAAAGTAAGGTTGTGTATATTGTGACTTGATGACATTGATTTTATGTGTTTACTTGCTACTTAGACTTGATTTATTTTCATTACTACTGAGTTGGCGTACTTACATTACTCCCTGCACCTCTGTGTGAAAATTTAAGAGCAGATATCGAGCATTAGCCTTTATTCCGCCGCGGAGCCAGATCGTGGGATATAGAGATAGCTGTTCAGCGTTCGCAGCATCTCTGTTTTCCCTTCCTGTTGTATTTAGCTTTGATTCTAAGTTTTTGTATTATAATAGTTTATTTTGGCTTATTTCTTTAGATGCTCATGACATGTTGGCTCCGGGTTTTGGGGGTTGGCAATATTGTATTATATTGGCCTAATATATTAAGAAAATTTCTGTATATTTGTATGAAATGCTTGAAACTTGAATGGGATTTTCAAAGGAAATTACGAAAAATACGGTAGACGGCTATCCTAGTTCCACGATAGGCGCCATCACGTCCGGTTAGGATTTTGGGCCGTGACAGTTTGGTATCAGAGCCCTAGGTTACATAGGACTCAACGGTCATGAGCAGGTTTAGTAGAGTCTTGCGGGTCGGTACGGAGACCTCTGTACTTATCTTCGAGAGGCTGCCGAACTATTAGTAAACATTTCTATCCTTCTTGAACTCTTTCATGTTGATCTATTGATTCTTGAAATCCGAACTTATGTTGTTTCATTCTCTCATAGATGGTGAGGACATGCCATGCCGATCAGATGGACCAGTCACCGACTAGACCAGCGAGAGGTCAAGGCCGCGGTTGAGGTCGTGGTAGAGGTAGGGGAAAGCCCGGCAGCAGCCGGGGTAGTGCCTCAGGATCCCCCTATCGATCATGATCAGGTTCCCGCCGACGGTGTCCCAGCGGGACAGGCTCAGGCACCAATAGTTCCTATGATTATTCCGGGTCTTCAGGAGACCCCGTCTCAGATACTGACAGTATAAACCGGTTTGGCTCAGGCTGTTGCCATGTCTTCTTCTGCCACTACAACTCAGGACGGGGGAGGCAACCAGACTCCAGCTGCCCGGGCACCTGAGCAGACTGCAGAGGGTATTCAGGCACCGGGGGCAGCCCCAGCTCAGCCAGTTGCTCCGGTCCAGGATTATGTGGTCCCTTCTATCCCTGAGGACGAGCAATGCAGGTTAGAGAGATTCAACAGATTTTAGCCTCCGGCTTTCAGCGGTACATAGGGCGAGGATGACCAAGGATTTCTAGATAGGTGCCAGAGGATACTGCGTACCACGGGTATTTTGGAGACCAGTGGGTTCTTATTTGTTACATTTCAGTTTGCGGGTGATGCCTTTACCTGGTGGGAGTCTTTCGATAGGCGTAGACCGGTTGGTTCAGCACCTCATACCTGGCAGCAGTTCTCCACGATCTTTTTGGAGAAGTATGTTCCTCAGTCCCACAGAGAGTAGCAGCGCAGGCAGTTTGAGCAACTGCGCCAGGGAGAGTTATCAGTTACTCAACACGAGATGAGATTTTTCGAGTTGGCTAGGCATGCTTCTAATATTATCCCTACTGATAGGGAGAGGGTGATCAGGTTTGTAGATGGTGTTTCTTATCAGCTTTGGTTGTTAATGACTCGGGAGAGAGTATCGGGTGCTTCATTCGAGCAGATGGTTGACATAGCTCGAGATATTGAGTCTGTTCGCCGCCAGGAGCGGGAGAAGAGGGAGGCCAAGAGGCCTCGTGGTTCGGGCAGTTCTAGTGAAGCTCCCTTCAGGGGACAATTTCAGCAGGGTAGGGGCCGTTCAGTCAGGCCGCTCAACATATAGTGGTGCATCTTCGGGGAAGGGTCTCCGTGGTTCTCAGTCAGGCCGTACTTCATTTGGTGCCCTCCCAACTTAGAGTGCAGCTCGAGCACCTCCAGTTCAGGGTTCTTCTATGCAGGAGTCTTCTAGTGGTCGTACGGGTGCTAGGGGTTTCTATCAGTCCCCGCCTCCAGCCCCAGGGAGTTGTTTTGAGTGTGGAGAGTTCGGGCATGGGTGAAGGCAGTGTCCCCTCCATTCCGGTGGATCTTCTCAGCAGAGGGGACATCCCTCGACTTCAGCTCCAGTCACTTCACCACCCGCCCAGGCAGCCAGGGGTGGTGGTCAGTCAGCCAGAGGGCGCCCTAGAGGGGGAGGTCGAGCAGGGGGAGGTCAGGCTCGCATGTATGCATTTCCAGCCATGCCGGATGATATGACCTCAGATGTCGTGATTGCAGGTATCGTTTCAGCCTGTTGCCGTGATGCCTTGGCTTTATTTGGCCCTGGTTGCACATATTCCTATGTTTTTTCGTATTTTGCTGATTTTCTGGACGTGCCCCGTGAGTCCCTAGTCACCTCTGTTCATGAGTCGACTCCGGTGGGTGATACTGTTATGGTGGACCGTGTGTATCGGTCGTGCATTATATCTATTGGGGGTCTAGAGACCCAAGTGGACCTACTATTACTCAGCATGGTCGATTTTGACGTGATATTAGGAATGGATTGGTTATCTTCGTGCCATGCTGTTCTTGATTGTCACGCTAAGACCGTGACCTTAGCTATGCCGGGGTGTCCGAGGGTTGAGTGGAGAGGTTCTTCCGAGTATATGTCTAGCAGGGTGATTTCTTACGTGAAGGCTCAACGCATGGTTGTGAAAGGGTGTTTATATTATTTGGCATTTGTGAGGGATGTCGGTGGTGGACTCCCGCTATTGATTCAGTTCCTGTGGTCCGTGACTTTCCGGATGTGTTTCCTGCAGACCTGCCAGGCATGCCACATGACAGGGATATTGATTTTGGTATAGACCTGGTGCCTGACACTCAGCCTATTTCTATTCCAGCATATCGTATGACACCAACAGAGCTAAAGGAATTGAAGTAGCAGCTTCAGGAGCTCCTAGATAAGGGGTTCATTCGGCCTAGTGTGTCACCTTGGGGTGCACCAGTGTTGTTCGTAAAGAAGAAGGATGGGTCCATGCATATGTGTATTGACTATCGACAGTTGAATAGGGTTACAGTGAATAACCGGTATCCCTTGACCCACATTGATGATTTGTTTGACCAGCTTCAAGGAGCCAGAGTGTTTTCCAAGATTGATTTGAGCTCCGGGTATCATCAGCTGAGGGTTCGGGATTCTGATATTCCAAAGACTACTTTCAGGACCAGATATTGTCATTATGAGTTCTTGGTTATGTTGTTTGGACTGAACAATGCCCCAGCTGCGTTCATGCAATTAATGAATAGCGTGTTTCAACCTTATCTCGATTCCTTTGTCATTGTGTTCATTGATGACATCCTGGTTTATTCTCGTAGCCAGGAAGAGCATGCTCAACATTTGAGAGTTGTGTTACAGAGGTTGACGGAGGAGAAGCTTTATGCTAAATTCTCCAAGTGTGAGTTTTGGCTTGGTTCGGTATCTTTCTTGGGGCACGTGGTGTCTAGTGAGGGAATTCAGGTTGATCCAAAGAAGATAGAGGCGGTGCAAATTTAGCCCAGACCGTCCTCAACCACAGAGATTAGAAGTTTCCTTGGTTTGGCGGGGTATTACCGTCGCTTTTGTGGAGGTATTCTCTTTGATTACTTCGCCTTTGACCAGATTGACCCAGAAGGGTGCTCTATTCAGATGGTCTGATGAGTGTGAGGAGAGCTTTCAGAAGCTCAAGTCAGCATTGACTACAGCTCCAGTACTAGTTTTGCCTACAGTTTCGGGTTCTTACACAGTTTATTGTGATGCTTCTAGAGTTGGCTTGGTAGCGGTATTGATGCAGGACGGTAGGGTGATTGCCGACGCGTCCAGACAGTTAAAGGTGCACGAGAAGAATTATCCCGTGCACGATCTTGAGTTAGCTGCCATTGTTCATCGCAGTTTGCAGTATCTGCTGAGGCAGAAGGACTTGAATTTGCGTTAGAGGAGATGGTTAGAGCTCCTCAAGGATTATGATCTCACTATCTTATATCATCCGAGGAAGGCTAATGTAGTGGCCGACGCCTTGAGTCGCAGAGTAGAGAGTTTGAGGAGTTTAGCCTACCTTCCAGTAGCAGAGCATCATTAGCCCTTGATGTTCAGGCCTTAGCAGGTCAATTGGTGAGATTGGATCTATCAGAGCCCCCGCAGGTGTTAGCTTGTGTAGCCTCCAGGTCTACTCTTTACGATCAAATTAGAGCACGCCAATATGATGATCCGCATTTGCTTGTTATTCAGGACAGGGTCCATCGCGGTGATTCCATGGATGTGGTTATTGGTGACGATGGGGTCATGAGGATGCATGGCCGGATTTACGTGCCCAATGTAGATGAGCTTCGAGATTTGATTCTAGCAGAGGCTTATAATTCGCGGTATTCCATCCATGCGGGTGCCGCAAAGATGTATCAGGATTTGAGGCAACATTATTGGTGGAGGATAATGAAGAAGGATATTGTGGAGTTTGTGGCTCGGTCTCTCAACTGTCAGCAGGTCAAGTACGAGCACCAGAGACCGGGTGGATTGCTTCAGAGATTTGATATTCCGGAGTAAAAGTGGGAGCGGATCACCATGGACTTCGTAGTTGGAATCCCACGGACTTCGAGGAGGTTTGATGCCATATGGGTTATTGTGGAATAGGTTGACCAAGTCCGCACACTTCATTCCTGTTCGTACTACTTATTCTTCAGAGAGTTAGCTGAGATTTATATCAGGGAGATTGTCAGATTGCATGGGGTTCTAGTTTCTATCATTTCCGACAGAGGCACTCAGTTCACATCTCAGTTCTGGAGAGCCGTGCAGAGAGAGTTGGGTACTCAGGTTGAGTTGAGCACAGCGTTTCATCCTCAGACCGACGGGCAGTCGGAGCGCACCATTCAGATTTTGGAGGATATGTTGCGTGCTTGTGTGATTGACTTTGGTGGTTCATGGGATCAGTTTCTTCCACTAGCGGAGTTTGAATATAATAACATCTATCAGTCGAGTATTCATATGGCTCCGTATGAGGCTTTATATGGTAGGAGGTGTAGGTCTCTGGTTGGTTGGTTTGAGCCGGGCGAGGCCAGGCTATTGGGAACAGACTTGGTTCAGGATGCTTTGAGTAAGACAAAGTTGATTCAGGAGCGGCTTCGCACGACGCAGTCTAGGAAGAAGAGTTATGCGGACCGGAAGGTTCGAGATGTGTCTTTCATGATTGGGGATAAGGTGTTGCTGAAGGTGTCACGCATGAAGGGTGTTATGAGATTCAGGAAGAGAGGGAAGCTGAGTCCCAGGTTCATTGGGCCATTTGAGGTGCTTCAGAGGATTGGGGAGGTGGCTTATAGGCTTGTTATGCCTCCCAGTTTATCGAGTATTCATCTAGTATTCCATGTTTTGATGATCCGGAAGTATGTTGGTGACCCTTCCCATGGTTTGGACTTCAGCACGGTTCAACTCGAGGGTGATATGTCATATGATGTAGAGCCTATGGTTATTTTGAGTCGACAGGTCAGGAAGCTGAGGTCTAAAGATATAGCTTCAGTGAAGGTTCAGTGGAGAGGGCAGCCGGTGGAGGATTTCACCTGGGAGACCGAGCAGGAGATGCGGGACAAATATCTTCACTTATTTCAGACTCCAGGTATGTGTCTAGACCCGTTCGAGGATGAATGTTTGTTTAAGAGGGGGAGGATGTAACGATCCGACCGGTCGTTCCGTGAGATTTAGCCCGTTTCCCCTATTTCTGCATTTGTTATATATCGCTATCCTGTTTTTGATGTGTTGGATTAGTTGGTTTGGGTCCGGAATGGTTATGGTGAGAGTTTAGGCATTTAGCCTTAAAGTAGCCTAATAGTTGAGAAAGTCAACTAAGAGTTGACTTAGTAATAAACGACCTCGGAATGCGGATTTTATGGCTCGGATAGCTTCGTTAGGTGATTTTGGACTTAGGAGTGTGTTCAGAATATTTTTGTGATGTCCGGTGTAGAATTAGGCTTGAATTGGCGAAAGTTAGTTTTTGGCGATTTCAGGTTGGCAGTGGAAAATAGGCTATCGGGGTCGGAATGGAATTCCGAAAGTTGGAACATGTTCGTGATGTCATTTTGGATATGTTGGCAAAATTTCAGATAATTCGGAGGTGTTTTGATTGGTTTCAGCGTAGTTGGAAAAAATTGGAAGTTTCAAAGTTCATAGGCTTGAATTTGATGCGATTTTGGTGTTGTTGTGTTGTTTTTGATGTTTCGAAGGCTCGACTAAGTTTGAATGATGTTATGGGATATGTTGGTATGTTTGGTTGACGTCTCGAGGGCCTCGGGTGTGTTTCGGGTGGTTAAAGAACCAACTTTTGGCTTGAAATCTGCGCAGATTTCTGCCCGTGAGAGGATATGGTTTCCTTCTACGTGATCGCGTGAGGATGATTGCGATCGCGTAGGGTAAAATAGTGAGGCAGGATTTTTGTTATACGCGATCGCGTGGTGAAGGTCGCGATCGCGTGAGTATGAGGTGGTTGGTCAGTGCGATCGTGTGGTGTTGTTTGCGATCGCGTAGAGTTAGAGGGGTGTATGAGTGAGTTGAAACTTGTTCTTCGCGATCGTGTAGAGTGGTTTGCGATCGCGTAGAGTTAGAGGGGCCCGTGAGTGAGTTGAGCCGTTGTTCTTCGCGATCGCGTAGATTGGTTTGCGATCGCGTGGGTTTATGTTCTGATGAATGGCGATCGCGTGAGGATGTTTGTGATCGCGTAGGGTAATTTTATGGGGCAGCAGATTTGTTCTTCGCGATCGTGTGCCGGTGTTTGCGATCGCAGTGAAGAAAATATTTTAGCTGGGCAGAATGTTTAAAAGGCCTGTTGTGCGAAAGTGGCTCATATTTTTCTCCATTGTTGGCGAGTTGAGAGAACCTTTGAGAGGATTGAAGGGAGCCACTTGGAGGTAAGGTTCTTAACTTCAGAACTCGTTTTTATGTCAATTCCTAAGTGATTAAACCATAAAATTTCTGGAATTTGACCAAAGTTGGGGAAGAAGGGTGCATGGAAAAATTTATTTTTCTTTTGAGAATTTGAGTGGGCAATTGTGGTCCGATTTTAGTGTTCTTGGTATGCATAGAATCGTGGAAGGACGAGGATTATAAGGATGTAAAAATTAACAAATTCCGAGACGTGGACCCGAGGCTCGGGTTTGGCCGAATTTCGAGATTCTTGTATAATTTGATAAATTTCGATTGGGTTGAGTTCCTTTGATATATATTGATGATGTTAACTGGTTTTGGCTAGATTCGGAGCAATCAAGAGACAATTTGAGGGGCAAAAGCATAGCGGACTAATGTTGTGGCCCGGTAGAGGTAAGTAATGGTCATAAATCTTGTCTTGAGTGTATGGAATCCCGGACTACATATTTTCTCACTGATTTTTAGAAAGGCGCACATGTCGGATGACGAGTATGTGGTGCGTACTGATTTTTGGATTGGGCTAGGTCCTCTTCGCGGAAACTAATGAGTTGCATATTTACTCAAACCTTATGTTAAATTATGTTCTAAAGATTTGTGAAATATTTGGGCTATAAGCCGTGTTTGGGGCCTCGTTCCGATCTGTTTAGACCCTTTGAAGGCTTTTTACTGCTGATTTCCTCACTATTTGTTGATGATTTTACTCAGCATCATTGTGCATACTATTTTTTTTGAAACTCAGCCTGATTTACACTACATGAGCATTAAATTGATGTTTTCGGGTCGAGTACCCTGTTTTACTAATTCGCCCGAGGGGCCTTTTGAGTGGCTCCACCGAGTGCCGAGTGACGTGTGATTGGGAAGCATGAGTGACTGTGAGGTGCTGAGTGAATGTGAGGTGCTGAGGGATTGTGAGGCATGCCTGAGGGGCTGATTATGAAACATGTTTTTGCCTGAGGGGCTACTTCTGATTTCACTACATTCATTTGCATACCAAATCCTTTTTTTTTAAAGTTTTTAAAAGTGTGCATTCTTTAAAGGACTCTTTCTGAAGTTGATTTTAAGGCATGATGATTTCGTATATCTATGTTATACTATTGGAAAGTGAGGCTGTGTATATTTTGACTTGATGGCATTGATTTTATGTGTTTCCTTGTTACTTAGACTTGATTCATTTTCATTACCACTGAGTTGGCATACTCACATTACTCCCTGCACCTCTGTGTGCAGATTCAGGAGCAGATATCGAGCATTAGCCTTTATTCCGCCGCGGAGCCGGATAGTGGGATATAGAGGTAGCTGTTCAGTGTTCGCATCATCTCTGTTTTCCCTTCCTGTTGTATTTAGCTTTGATTCGGATTTTTTGTATTATAATAGTTTATTTTGGATTATTTCTCTAGATTATCATGACATGTTGGCTCCGGGTTTTGGGGGTTGGTAGTATTGTATAATATTGGCCTATTATATTAAGGTTTTTTGTATATTTGTATGAAATGCTTGAAACTTGAATGGGATTTTCAAAGAAAATTTTGAAAAATGCGGTAGACGGCTAGCCTAGTTCCACGATAGGCGCCATCACGGCCGGTTAGGATTTGGGGTCGTGACAGTATGCCTGGAATTGAATTTCGAGGTGCCTAGCCTTAGAAAATAATTTTTGAAGAAAATTGTTTAGCTGGTTATTACAAGAAATAAATAAATAAAATAATATGTGAAATTGTTGGTATCAGGCCCGTATTTTAGTTCCAGAGTCCGGAACAAGTTTGTTATGATATTTAAGTCTTATCTGTAATATTTTATGAGAATCGGAGTTGATTTGACGTGATTCGGACATCCGTTTGAAAAGTTAGGAATTTGAGTGTTCTTGAGGAAATTTTGAGTTTTGAGGCTAAATTTGTGGTTTTGATGTTTTTTTGATGATTTGATCACACAAGCAAGTCCGTATGATGTTTTTGGACTTGCGTGCATGTTTGGTTTGGAGCCCCAAGGGTTCGGATGAGTTTTGAGTAGGCTTCAGAGTGTCTAAACTTAGAAAAATACCCAACAGCTGAAATCTGGTGTTGCAAGCCTCTGATCTCGCATTTGCGAGATCAGGCTTCGCATTTGCGAAGTCCTGGGCCAGCCCCAGATCTCGCAAATGCGAGATTTAGGGTCGCAATTGCGAACCGCCACATTGTCGCAAATGCGACATTTTTTTATCGCATTTGCAAAAATCCCCAGAAATCCCAAGGTTCGCAAATGCGAACTCCAGTTCGCAAATGCGAGACCCGCAACCTGTTATATCAGATTTTAGACGAGTTTTTAACTTCTTTTTCAATTCTCTCAAACCCTAAACCTCCATAGGCGATTTTCAAAGACCCAAAATTCTCCAAATCATTGGTAAATGATTTCTAACTAATTCTTTTCATTCCTTAACAACTTTTAACAAGATTTCAACCAAAAATCTAGAGTTTTCATGATAAAAATTTGGGGTTTTGGGTAGAACTTAGGAATTTCAAATTTTGGGAATTTAGACCTCGAATTAAGGTCGGATTCCAAAACCAATTGTATATCCGGGCTCGGGGGAGATTGGGTAAACGGGTTTTGGTCCGAACCTCGAGTTTAGACCAAGCAGTCCCGGGTCGATTTTTCGTATTTTGATAAGAAAACATAAGAAAACCATAGTGTTTCATTAAAGTTGATTCCTTTAAGCAATAATTGATGATATTTAACCAATTGTAATTAGATTCGAGTAGGTTAGAGGCAAATCCTAAAAGAAAGGTCGTGCTAGAGCAGTGATTGCTTGTGAGATTGAGGTAAGTGCTTGGTTTAACCTTGACTTGAGGGAATAGGAATCCCCACTTAATTGTCATGTGAATTTGCATGTGTGTAGTGTATAGGTGAGGTGACGAGTATCTATACACCACCAATTTGGTTGTTGAACATGATCCCTTTTCCCATTTCCAATTTATGTGATTCATGGCTTAATTGTTTTATGCTCATTGATGTCTTCATGATTAATTGGTTTCGTTAACTTGTTGTTAGATATTGTTTCAAGTATTTGGAAGTGTTTGTTGTTCCCTTGGTTTCATTGTGATACATAAAAAAAAAGATGAGCTGGTTGACAGTATTTGATTATGTATATTCGAGTTGGTCTCATTGTGAAATGATAATTGATGAAGTTTATGAGTTGTACAGAATTCTGTTTACAATTGCTGATATAAAAATATTGTGAAGGGCTTTGGCCTGAATTGTGAAAATTTTCATAAATAAAGTGATATGATATGTCTGGTGGGAGCGGGCTGCACACTGCAACAAGAAATGATAAGGGTGGACAGGTGGGATGGGGTTGCACGCCGCAACATGAGCAATAAAGGTGATATATATAGGGAGGAGCAATAAAGGTGGACAGGCGGGAGCGGGTTGCACGCCGCAACAAGGAGCGATAAGGGAGGAGACTTATGTTTTATCGATTTTCAAAAGCAAAGATTTGAAAACTTATTGTTTTACTTTACTACTTTTCATATTTTTCACTTACTGTTATTTTTAAAGTCAAAGTTTTGAAATTTTGAATCTTATGTGAGATTTGGTTATAGCTGAGACCTGGAAAAGGTGGCTGAGTTATTCTAATTGTTGCTACAGTTATTGTTTTGTTTATTTTAGAATTTTTCCTTCTTGCTTTATTATATATTGTTTACAGGTTATATTGTTAATGCCCCGTCGTAGCCTCGTCACTACTTCGTCGAGTTTAGGCTCGACACTTACTTAGTACATGGGGTCGGTTGTACTAATACTACATTCTGCACTCTTTTGTGCAGATCCAGGTACCTGTCAGAGTTAGGAGATTTTAGTAGAAGTCATCATATACTCGGAGACACGAGGTAGATCTGCTGGCGTCCGCAGATTTCTGGAGTCTTCTCTTTACTTTATAGACGCTGTTTTATTTCGTTCGAAACAGACATATCTACTTCTTTCAGCCATTATTTGTAGTATTCTTAGTAGTTCGTGAATTGTGACACCAGACCCTGGGGTAGTTTTATAGTTATATATTTAGTTTGTTGTTCGGTTTAAATATTGATTGTTATTAGTATTTCATGAAGTTATCTAGTGGAAGGTATTAGATTCATATTTATTTTGAATTGTTCTATTATGTATAAGTAACTTTAAAGGAAAATGGTTAGTAAATTTCTAACATTGGCTTGCCTAACAAGTATTGTGTTAGTCGCCATCACGATCCCGTGGTTTTGGGAATTTGGGTCGTGACAAGTTGGTATCCGAGCTTTAGGTTGAATAGGTCTCACAATTCACGAGGAAGCTTAATAGAGTCTGAAGGATCGGTACAGAGACGTTTGTACTTATCTTTCAGAGGCTATGAAGTTAGGAACAAACTCAGTTTTTATTTCTACTCTGTCGTGCGATTCTTGATATCTCAAAAATATTGATTGAACTCTTCTATTCTCTTGTAGATAGCGAGAACACGCGCTTCCTCTTCCGCTGACCAAAAATCCGGTCTTCAACAGCAGCAGCTCCTATTAGGGGCAGAGGCTGAGACCACTACAAGGGCCGAGGCAGGGGCAGGACACAACCTACTGCTCAGACAGTAGCTCGAGCTGCGGAGCACCATATTGAGATTGATGGGGGGGATCTAGCTCAGACCGTTCCAGCTGAACCAACTCACGGTCTAGAGGGGTTTATTGCTACCCCGGTACTTCAGGATGCTTTGGTCAGATTAGTGAGCCTTATGGAGAGTGTAGCCCAGACTGGCGCACTCCCTGTTGCAGCAGCCGCATCTTAGGCTGGAGGAGGGGTCCAGACATCCTTACCCACACTCCTAATCAAACTATTTCTTAAGTTCAGACCCTAGCAGCCAATCCAGTTGGGGTAATTGCACTAGTTGCTTCAACACCGTCCGTTGATGGGGCAGCTATGTCCACCGATGCTTTGTGGAGATTGGACAAGTTCATCAAGTTTTTCCATGTTCACTTCAGTGGTGGTACTTCAGAGGATCCTCGGGAATATCAGGACAACTGTCATGAGGTTCTTCGTAATATGGGTATTTTGGAGACTAATGGGGTCGACTTCGCCGCATTTTAGATGACTTGTTCCGCCAAGAAATAGTGGAGGGATTATTTGTTGACTAGACCAGTTGGGTCGCCCGCCTTGACTTGGGATCAGTTTTCCCATCTCTTTTTGGAGAAATTCTTGCCTATTACTACGAGAGAAGAGAAGCGTCGTCAGTTTGAGCGTCTTCAACAGGGTGGCATGACCGTTACGCAGTATGAGAATCGTTTTGTGGATTTGGCTCGGCATGCTATTCTTTTTTTGCCTACTGAGGGAGAGAGGGTTAGGAGATATATTGAGGGCATTGCCCAGCCCATCAGGTTGCAGATGGCTAAGGAGACAGGGACTGAGATTTCATTTCAGGATGCGACCAATGTGGCCAGGAGAATTGAGACGGTTCTCGGGATGGGAGATCAGGGGTCAAACAAGAGACCTCACCATTCCGGTAGATTCAACGGTGCTTCGTCTGGAGGCGGAGATACTCAGGGTAGAGTCCATTCTTCCAGGACTTTCAATTCAACACTTCATACGTCCCATGGTGCCTCAGGGGGTCGTGGATCTTACTTGCCTTATTCTGATCAGTCAGCCCCTATCAGAGCACCTCATCTTCAGAGTTATTATCGTGGTCAGCCGGTTCGTCACGGTCAGCCCCAGTATCAGGATGGATGTTATGAGTGTGGTGAGTATGGTCATGTTCAGAGCTCTTGTCCAAAAATTTTGGGTCATCAGCCTCAGTACCAGAATTCTCGTGCTATAGTTCCGGCACCAGCTGCAACACCACATGCCCAGCTAGCCAGAGGTAGGGGTCAGGTAGTCCGAGGTAGAGGTTAGAATGTTAGAGGTGAAGGCCAACCCGCTAGAGGTGGTCGCCAACCCGTTAGAGATGGGGGACCACCTGTTAGGGGTCTTTCCAGTGATGCAGTTCAGGGTGGTGGGGCCCAGCACCTATTATATGCATTTCCAGCCAGACCCGAGGCGGAGTCCTACGATGCAGTTATCACAGGTACCATTTCAGTTTGTAATAAAGATGCTTCAGTTTTGTTTGATCCGGGTCTATTTATTCTTATGTGTCATCCTATTTTACCTAGTATTTGGTTGTGCCCCACGATTCTTTGAATGTCCTTGTTTATGTGTCTACGCCGGTGATGGATGCTATTGTTGTAGATTGTGTATATCGTTCGTGCATAGTCATTATTGAGGGTCTTGAAACTAGTGTAGACCTCTTTCTTCTTGACATGGTCGATTTTGATGTCATTTTGGGAATGGATTGGTTGTCATCTTATTATGCCATATTGGACTTTCATGCCAAGATAGTTACTTTAGCTTTGCCGGGATTTCCACGGTTAGAATGGAAAGGGACTCCTGGTCATTCTCCAAGCAGAGTGATTTCTTATGCCAATGCTCGTCGCATGGTTGAGAAAGGATGTTTGGCTTATTTGTTTCATATTCGTGATTCTGATGCCGAGATTCCTTCAATAGAGTCAGTGCCTATTGTTTGGGAGTTCCCCAAAGTGTTTCCTGCAGACCTGCTGGGGATGCCACCCGACAGGGATATTGATTTTTGTATTGATGTTGCCCCGGGCACTCAGCCTATTTCTATCCCTCCATACCAGATAGCCCCACCAGAGTTGAAAGAATTGAAAGAGCAGTTGCAAGACTTACTTGATAAGGGTTTCATTAAGACCTAGTGTCTCACCCTGGGTTGCACCGGTTTCGTTTGTAAAGAAGAAGGATGGATCCATGAGAATGTGTATAGATTAATGGCAGTTGAATAAAGTTACTATCAAGAATAAGTATCCATTGCCGAGAATTGATGATCTATTTGATCAGCTTCAGGGTGCCAGTGTGTTTCCAAAAATTGATCTGAGATCAGGCTACCGTCAGTTGAAGATTAGAGCATCTGATATCCTTGAAACAGCCTTGCGGACAAGGTATGGGCACTATGAATTTTTGGTGATGTCTTTTGGCTTGACTAGTGCCCCATCAGCCTTTATGGATTTGATGAATAGAGTTTTCAATCCTTATCTGGATTCCTTCGTAATTGTGTTCATTGATGATATTCTTATATACTCCCGCAATCGGGAAGAGAATGAACAGAACCTCCGTATAGCACTCCGACTTTGAGGGAAAATCAGTTGTATGCAAAATTTTCAAAGTGTGAGTTCTGGTTAGACTCAGTAGGTTTCTTGGGTCTCGTCGTATCAGCAGAGGGTATTCAAGTAGATTCTAAGAAGATAGAGGCAGTCAAAAACTGGCTTAGACCCACTTCAACCACGGAAATCAGGAGCTTCTTGGGTTTGGCGGGATACTACCGTCGTTTTATGGAGGGGTACTCGTCTATAGCAACCCCGATGACCAACTTCATCCACAGACGAGTGTGACGCGAGCTTTCAAAAGCTCAAGACCACCTTGACTTCAGCACCGGTGTTGGTGCTACCATCAGGTTCAGGATCTTTCACGGTATATTGTGATGCTTCCCGTGTTGGGTTGGGAGCGGTATTGATGCAAGAGGCCAGGGTGATAGCATATGTGTGTCGGCAGTTAAAGATTCATGAGAAGAATTATCATGTCCATGACTTAGAGTTGGCAGCCATTGTTCATGCATTGAAAATATGGAGGCACTATTTTTATGGCATGCCATGTGAGGTTTACATGGATCATCGTAGCCTCCAGTACTTGTTCAAGAAAAATGATCTTAATTTGAGACAGAGGATATGGTTAGAGTTATTGAAAGATTATGACGTCACTATATTGTATATCCGGGGAAGGCCAATTTGGTGGCCGATGCATTGAGTAAGAAAGTAGTAAGTATGGTCAGCCTTGCATTTATTCTAGTCGGTGAGAGACTATTAGCTTCAGATATTCAGACTTTGGCTAATCAGTTCGTGAGGTTGGATATTTCTCCCAGCCATGTTCTAGATTGTACAGTTGCTCGGTCTTCCTTATTTGAGTGTATCAGAGATCGACATGATGATGACCCGCATTTGATGGTCCTTAGGGACACAGTTCGGCATGGTGGTGCCAAGAAGGTTACAGTTGGAGATGATGGTGTTTTGAGGATGTCGGGTCGTATATGTGTGACTAATGTTGATGGCCTTCATGAGTTGATTCTTTAAGAAGCTCACAGTTCTAACTATTCTATTCACCCGAGTGCTGCTAAGCTCACAGGTCCTGCGATAGCACTACTGGTGGCGAAGGATGAAAAAGGATATTATTGCTTATGTGGCTCGTTTTTTGAATTTCCAACAAGTGAAATATGAGCATCAAAGACCCGGTGGTTTACTTCAGCAGATAGACATTCCTGAGTGGAAGTGGGGGCGTATCACTATGGACTTTGTTGTTGGACTCCCACGGACTCAGAGGAAGTTCGACACCGTTTGGGTTATTGTCGATAGGTTGACTAAATCAGCACATTTCATTCCAGTGGCAAGTACTTACACTTCGGAGAGGTTGGCAGAGATATATATTCGAGATATTGTTCGCCTTCACGGTGTGCCCGTGTCTATCATTGTTGATCTAGGTACGCAGTTTACCTCGCACTTTTAAAGGTTAGTTCCCGAGTTGAGTTGAGCACCGCATTTCATCCTCAGACAGACGGGCAGTCCGAGCGTACTATTCAGATTTTAGAGGATATGCTCCGCGCTTGTGTTATTGACTTTGGAGGTTCTTGGGATCAGTTCTTGCTAGCAGAATTTGCCTACAATAATAGTTATCAGTCGAGCATTCAGATGGCTCCCTATGAGGCATTATATGGTAGACGGTGTAGATTGCCAGTTGGGTGGTTTGAGCCGGGAAAGGCTCAGTTATTGGGTATGGACTTAGTTCAAGAGGCCTTAGATAAGGTCAAGTGTCACGCCCCGAAATCCCACCATCGGGCCGTGATGGCATCTAACAATGAACCCGCTAGACAAGCCAACGTGTATAAATAAACTAGCATATTAACGTCAATTTAATAGGACAAACTAAACGGTTCACAATTTAACAGTGGAAATAAATATGGTTTCAAGCTAAATAAGGACAACATAATACAATAACGCATAAATTTTCCCAAAACCTGGAGTCACAAACTCACGAACTGTCTGTAAGAGTGCTAAATACAAGTCGGAAAAGAGAATACATAGATGTCTCTGATACTAGAGGAAAAACAAGACAGAAGTGAAGACAAAGGGATGGAAGAGACGCCAAGGCCCACGAACGCCAGAGGGTATACCTTGAAGCCTCTAGGATAAGCTGGAAGACACTCCCACTAATGACGTCCTCCGGATCCGGCTGCGTAATCTGCACAACATAAAGAAGTGTAGGTGTAGCATCAGTACAACCGACCTTATGTACTGAGTAAGTGCCGAGCCTAACCTCGGCGAAGTAGTGACGAGGCTAAGACACGACAACGAAATGTACCTGTGCAGTTCAATAGTATAGCAGAAACTAAACAAGAATACAATTACGAGGAGGACATGTTGGGGGTAAGAGATAGCAAATACTGAAATGACAGAAACGAAAACAACAATGAAAGATTCGGCACGACATGTCCCCTCGTGCATAATAATAATATAAAACATGGCACGGAGTGTCCCTCGTGCATAATAAAATAAAACATCGCACAGAATGTCCCCTCGTGCATAATAGTATAAAACATGGCACAGAATGTCCCCTCGTGCATAATAATATAAAACATGGCACGGAATGTCCCCTCGTGCATAATAATATAAAACATGGCACAGAATGTCCCCTCGTGCATAATCAATATAAAACATGGCACGACATCTCCCTTCGTGCTTTAACACTCTTCCTCACCTAAACAGCAATCACAAACAAGGGCAAGGGAGTAAACATAATAAAAATAGAAATCCCGGTAAGGGAACATCAATTAAACAATTAAATCCCGACAATTAAACAATTATCCCGGCAAGGGAACAATAACAGTAATCTCAACATCCCAGCAAGGGAGATAATCACTAAAGCAACAATGACCCGGCGAGGGTATATTTCAGTAACTCTTTCTCTTTCTTTCACTTTAATTTCATAGTTTACTCTATTACTTGAGCCAATGCTCCAAAGGATTCAACTATCTCATATATCTTCACCATTCGTGTTATAATTTAAGCAAATGATCCAAAGGATTTAATTATCTCATATATCTTCACCATTCATGTTACAATTTGAGTCAATGCTCCTCGAAGTTTAAAGATCACAATTCCCTTCACATGCTCTTTACAACATATAGAAATCATCAATTAAACATTGAAGTTACAAAAAAATCGAAATATTCGCAATAATAAGACTCACGGTCATGCTAGACACCAATGTATAGATACTCGTCACCATGCCTATACATCGTACTCTACAATTAGCAAGTAGCAAATAAGACTCAACTCCTATTCCCTCAAGCTAAGGTTAGACCAAACACTTACCTCGGGTCCAAAATATAGCAATCAACCCTCTAACACCGCCTTTCCTTTAGAATTCAACTCCGGAATGGTATTATCTAGGCATAATCAACTCAAGTATATCAATAAGGATTCAATAATTCAATTACATAGCCTAATTACCCATTTCCATGCATTCTTCCAAAATAACAAAATTCGACCCCGGGCCCGCTTGGTCCAAACACGAGGCTCGGACCAAAACCACGTCACCCATTCACCCACGAGCCCGAATATATAGTTTGTTTTCAAATTCAACCTCAAAACGAGGTCTAAATCAAGAAAATTCAAAAGGGCCTAACTCTACCCAAATTCCCAATTTTCTACTCTAATTTGCATGTTTTAGGCTTAGGAATTCATTAGATATAGATGAAAAATGAAGAAAACGAGTTAAAATTTACTAACCTAAGAAATTTTGGTGAAGGATGACTTCAATGGATGCCTAAGGACCTTGGAGAAGATGAATTTCGTGAAAACTTATGAAAAATTCCGAAGCTACTGTTCTGGAAATATTTATATACCACTGGGCAAAATTTCCCTTCGCGTTCCCGGAAGGGAGGTCGCATTCGCGAAGGGTAGACTGGACAGACCATCACGTTCGCGAAAGGGTGAATGCGAACGCGAAGAGTAAATAGGCTGGGGTCCAGAAATTGGCCTACGCGAACGCGTGGGACATCACGCGAACGCGATGTAGAAGACCTGCAAAGCTACGCGAACGCGGTCAAGTGTACGCGAACGCGAAGAGGAAAAGAGGGCTAACCCCTCAGGGTCAAATAACCCTACGCGTTAGCGTGGGAATGGATGCGAACGCGATGAAGGAATAGCTTACAGCTTCACAAACGCGGAAGAGGCGTCGCGAACACAAAGAACAAATGGACCTGCAACTGCTGAAGCCAAAAACCAGCAATCTTCCTAAGTTCAAAATCACTCCGAGACACCTCCGAAATACTCCCGAGCCCTCGTAGCTCCTAACAAATCACATGCACTAACTCAACAACATCCTATGAACTTAACCGTGCGATCAAATCGCCAAAATAACATCAAAACAACGAATCAAACCTCAAAATGACTAGTTTTTCTTCAAACTTCATAACTTTCGAATTTAGAGTTTTAAGTCCGAAACACGTCAAACGACGTCCAATTTCAACCAAAGTTCACAGAAATATCTTAAACCACATATAAGTCCTGTACCGGGCGCCGGAACCAAAATACGGGCCCCATACCAACACATTCTAACCAATTTCCATTTCACTTTTCTTTATAAATTTCAGAAAAACAATTTCACTAAAAAAATCATTTCTCGGGCTTGGGACCTCGGAATTCAATACCGGCATACACCCAAGTCCCATATTTTCCTACGGACCCTCCGAGATGGTCAAATCACGGGTCCGAGTCCGTTTACCCAAAATGTTGACCGGAGTCAAATTTACTCATTTTAATATCAAATTTTAGCATTTTTCACAGAATTTCATATTTAAGTTGTCCGGCTACGCGCCCGGACTATGCACACAAATCGAGGAAACTACAGATGAGGTTTTCAAGGCCTCAAAAGTACGTAATGGGTAATAAAATAGGTGATAACCCCTTTGGGTCGTCACATTCTCCACCTCTAAAACAATCGTTCATCCTCGAACGGACACGAGAAGAAAGTACCTGAGTCGGGAAATAAATGAGGGTAACGGCTCCGCATATCGGACTCGGAATCCCAGGTCGATGCCTCAGGAGGCTGACCTCTCCACTGAACACGAACAGAAGGGAAACTCTTGGATCTCAACAAACAAACCTATCGGTCTAGAATAGCTACCGGCTCCTCCTCATAAGATAAGTCCTTGTCTAACTGGACAGTGCTGAAATCTAACACGTGGGCTGGATCGCCGTGATACCTCCGAAGCATGGACACATGAAAAACTGGATGTACGGCCGATAAGCTAGGTGGCAATGCAAGTTTATAAGCCACCTCTCCCACTCGATCAAGAATCTCGAACGGACCAATGAACCTAGGGCTAAGCTTACCCTTCTTCCCAAATCTCATCACACCCTTCATAGGTGACACTCGGAGCAATACTCTCTCACCAACCATAAAAGCCACATCTCGAACCTTGCGATCTGCATAACTCTTTTTCCTGAACTGAGCTGTACGAAGCCTATCCTGAATGATCCTGACCTTGTCCAAGGCCTCATGAACCAAATCCATACCCAACAACCGAGCCTCTCCTGGCTCAAACTATCCAACCAGAGATCGACACCGTCTACCATATAAAGACTCATAAGGAGCCATCTAGATACTCGACTGGTAGCTGTTGTTGTAGGCAAACTCTGCTAAAGGCAAGAACTGATCCCATGAACCTCCAAAGTCAATAACACAAGCTCGGAGCATATCCTCCAATATTTGAATAGTTTGCTCGGACTGTCCATCCGTCTGAGGATGAAATACTGTGCTCAACTCCACTTAGGTGCCTAACTCTTGCTGAACTGCTCTCCAGAAATGTGAGGTAAACTACGCGCCCCGGTCCGAAATGATAGATACCGGCACACCATGAAGGCGAACAATCTCCCGGATATAGATCTCAGCTAACCTCTCGGATGAATAGGAGACTGCCACAAGAATGAAATGCGCTGACTTGGTCAGCCTATCAACAATGACCCAAACTGCATCGAACTTCTTCTGGGTCAATGGAAGTCCAGTAACGAAGTCCATAGTGATCCTCTCGCACTTTCACTCAGGAAGCTCAATCCTCTGAAATAAACCACCAGGCCTCTGATGCTCATACTTAACCCGTTGACAATTCAAGCATCGCGCCACATGCGCCAAAATATCCTTCTTTATTTACGCCACCAATAATGCTGCCGCAAATCTTGATACATCTTCGCGGCGCCTGGATGAATAGAGTACCGGGAACTATGGGCCTCCTCTAAAATCAACTCTCGAATCCCATCAACATTGGGCACACAAACTCGTCCCTGCAATCTCAAGACACCGTCATCATCCAAGGTCACCTGCTTGACGCCTCCGCGTTGCACCGTGTCTCTAAGGACACACAAATGGGGATCATCAAATTACCGGTCACGGACACGGTCCAATAATAAAGAACGAGCGACCGTACAAGCCAACACTCGACTAGGCTCCAAAATATCCAACCTCACAAATCGATTGGCCAAAGCCTGAACATCCAAATAAAGCGTCCTTTGACTGACCGGAATAAAAGCAAGACTGCCCATACTAGCTGACTTCCTACTCTAAGGCATCGACCACCACATTGGCCTTCCCCGGGTGATATAAGATGGTAATATCATAATCTTTCAACAACTCCAACCACCTCCTCTTCCTCAAATTCAACTCTTTTTTCTTGAACCAGTACTAGAGACTCTTATGATCCGTGAACACCTCACACGCCACGCCATACAGATAGTGCCTCCAAATCTTCAATGCATGGACAATGGCTGCCAACTCCAAATCATGCACTGGATAGTTCTTCTCATGAATCTTCAACTGCCTCGAAGCATAAGCAATGACCTTGCCATCCTGCATCAACACTGCACCAAGCCCAATACGGGAAGCATCGCAATAGACTGTATAAGGCCCTGAACCTGTGGGCAAAACCAATACCGGTGCCGTAGTCAGAGCTGTCTTGAGCCTCTGAAAGCTCGCCTCACACTCGTCCGACCATCTGAACTAGGCACCTTTCTGGGTCAACCTGGTCATCGGGGCTACAATAGATGAGAATCCCTCCATGAACCGACGATAATAGCCTGCCAATCCCAAGAAACTCCGAATCTCTGTAGTTGATGCTGGTCTAGGCCAGTTCTTGATTACCTCAATCTTCTTCGAGTCAACTTGAATGCCCTCTGCTGATACGACATGACCCAGGAATGCAACTGAACTCAACCAGAACTCACACTTCGAAAACTTTGCATATAGCTGGCTATCTTTCAGAGTTTGAAGAACCACTTTGAGATGTTGATCGTGATCCTCCTGACTGCGGGAGTATATCAATATATCATCAATGAAGACTATCACGAACGAGTCCAAATAAGGCCTGAACACTCGGTTCATCAAGTCCATAAAAGNCCAGATCTCAAGTCTATCTTTGAAAATACCTTGGCACCCTGAAGCTGATCGAACAAATCATCAATCCTCGGCAGTGGATACTTATTCTTGATAGTAACCTTGTTCAATTGTCGGTAATCAATGCACATCCTCATCGAACCATACTTTTTCTTCACAAACAATACTGGAGCACCCCAAGGAGAAACGCTGGGCCTAATGAAACCCTTCCCAAGAAAATCCTGCAACTGTTCCTTCAACTCTTTCAACTATGGCAGGGCCATGCGATATGGAAGAATAGAAATGGGTTGGGTGCCCGGAGTCAGATCAATGTAGAAATCAATGTCCCTGTCGGGTGGCATCCCCGGCAGGTCTAAAGGGAAGACCTTAGGAAACTCATGAACCACGGGTACCGAATCAATAGAGGGAACCTCAACACTGGAATCGCGCACATAAGCCAAATAAGACAAACATCCCTTCTCTACCATACGCTGAGCCTTCACGTACGAAATAACACTGCGGGTAGAATGACCAGGAGTCCCTCTCCACTCCAAACAGGGAAAATACGGTAAGGCTAAGGTCAGTGTCTTGGCATGGAAATCCAAGATAGCATGATATGGGGATAACCAGTCCATCCCCAATATAACATCAAAGTTGACCATACCTAAAAGCAACAAATCAGCACGGGTCTCAAGACCCCCAATCGCCATAACACAATAACGATGGACTCGATCGACCACGATAGAATCACCCACCGGTGTAGATACATAAACAGGAATACTCATTGGATCACTAGGCATGACCAGATACGGTGCAAAATAAGAGGACACGTACGAATACGTAGACCTTGGATCAAATAGCACTGAAGCATCTCTGTCACAGACCTGAATAATACCTGTAATGACTGTATCTGAAGACTCAGCCTCTGGATTGGCTGGAAAAGCATAACATCGGGGTTGGGCCCCACCACCCTGAACCACATCTCTGGGACGGCCGGCTGCTGGCTGGCCTCCACCTCTGGAGGCCTGAGCTCTACCTCTATGACCTCTACCTCCACCTCTAGCATCTCTACTCCTACCTCTAGCTGGCTGGGCAGGATGTGGAACATCCGGTGCCTGTACCATGGCACGAGAACCTTGATGTTGGGACCCACCAGAACCTCGGGGGCAAAACCTAGAAATGTGCCCCAAACCACCGCAAGTATAACAAGGCTTCTGCTGATGTGACTGCTGACTCTGGAACTGGCCCTGTCGACCCTGATAACCACCCTGGAAATTCTGAAGCGGTGGTGCACCGATAGGTGCTGGTGGCGCACTGTAAGGCTGCTGATCGAAATAGTGCATCTGATAACCATGACCACCTGAAGTACCATGGGAAACCTGGAGAGCTGACTGAAAGGGTCTGGGAGGATGACCTCTACCTGAAGAATCCCTGCCCCCAGATGAGGCTCCACTGAAACGATCAAAATGGTGGTGCCTCTTGCCAGCCCCCTGACCACCTCCCTGTGACAAAATCATCTCAATCCTCGTGGCCACATTGGCCGCATCCTAAAATGATATATCTGTACCTGACTCTCTAGCCATTTGAAGTCTGATAGGCCGGGCCAATCCCTCAATAAATCTCCGAACCCTCTCCCGATCAGTGGGAAGTATCATAAGAGCATGTCGGGCTAGAGTGATGAACCTGGTCTCGTACTGAGTGACTGACATGGATCCCTGCTGGAGACGCTCAAACTGCCTCCGAAGGTCCTCTCTCTGAGTAATAGGAAGGAACTTCCCCAAAAATATCTCAGAGAACTGAGTCCAGGTCAAAGGTGCATACCCAGCTGGTCTGGCTAAGCAATAGTCTCTCCACCAACTCTTGGCTGCGCCAGATAATCGAAAAGTAGCGAAGTAAACTCCGTTGGACTCCATTATGCCCATGTTCCGAAGAACCTCATGGCATCTGTCCAAATAATCCTGGGGGTCCTCTAATGGTGAACCAGTAAAAGTAGTATTGAATAACTTAGTGAACATGTCCAGTCTCCACAAAGCACCTGCTGACATAGCTGCTCCCTCTGCTACCGGTGCTGCAATACCCAGTTGAGCTACTCCGGCTGGCTGAGGTGCCGGAGTCTAAAACTGTGGATCTAGTTGCTCTGGCACACGGGCGGCAGGAGTCTGGGCACCTCTGCCAGCCTAAGAGACGACTGGTGCTGTAGGAAGAAGACACGCCTGTGCTACACTCTCCATGAGTCCGACTAGACGGACAAGGGCGTCCTAAAGTACTGGGGTAGCTATGAACCCCTCTAGGACCTGAGCTGGTCCAACTGGGACTGCCGGAACTGGGACCTCCTCGTCATACTCGACCTGAGGGTCCTCCACTGGGGTTGCTGCTCTAGGCTGAGCCCGGCCCCGGCCTCAACCTCTAGCATGACCTCGTCCCCTGGTAGGAGCTGTAGCAGGAGTGTCGGGCTGCTGAGTGGAACCAAGGGAAGCACACGTCCTCGCCATCTGCGAGAGGATAGAATAGAAACTCAATCAGTACTCAGAATTTATAGCGCACGACAGAGAAGAAAAGAAATATGGAGTCATCCTAACTTCGCAGCCTCTGGGGGATAAATACAGACGTCTCTGTACCGATCCCTCAGACTCTACCAAGTTGTCCGTGAGTTGTGAGACTTAAGTAACCTAGTGTTCTGATACCAACTTGTCACGCCCCGAAATCCCACCATCGGGTTGTGATGGCGTCTAACATTGATCCTACTAGACAAGACAACATGTATAGATAAACTAGAATAATAACATCAATTTAATAGGATAAACTAAGCGATTCACAATTTAAAAGCGGAAATAAATATGGTTTCAAGCTACATAAGGACAACATAATACAACAACGCGCAAATTTTCCCAAAACCTGGAGTCACAAACTCACGAACTGCCTGTTAGAGTGCTAAATACAAGTCTGAAAAGAGAATACATAGTTGTCTCTGATACTAGAGGAAAAACAAGACATAAGTGAAGACAAAGGGATGGAAAAGACGCCAAGGCCCACGAACGCCAGTGGGTATACCTTGAAGCCTCTAGGATAAGCTGGAAGACACTCCCACTAATGACGTCCTCCGAACCGGCTGCATAATATGCACAACATAAAGAAGTGTAGGTGTAGCATCAGTACAACCGACCCTATGTACTGAGTAAGTGCCGAGCCCAACCTCGGCGAAGTAGTGACGAGGCTAAGACACGACAACGAAATGTACCTGTGCAGTTCAATAGTATAGAAGAAACTAAACAATAATACAATTACGGGGAGAACGTGATGGGGGTAAGAGATAGAAAATACTGAAATGACAGAAATGAAAACAACAGTCTTAAATATCAGAAAATAATAACGGGAATTGACAACACAGATTAAACAGTGAAAGATGCGACACGACATGTCCCCTCGTGCATAATAATAATATAAAACATGGCACGGAATGTCCCCTCGTGCATAATCAATATAAAACATGGCACGACATCACCCTTCGTGCTTTAACACTCTTCCTCACCCAAACAATAATCACAAACAAGGGCAAGGAAGTAAACAGAATAAAAATAGAAATCCCGACAAAGGAACATCAATTAAATAATTAAATCCTGGCAAGGGAACACCAATTAAACAATTACATCCCGGCAAGGGAACAATAACAGTAATCTCAACATCCCAGCAAGGGAAATAATCACTAAAGCAACAATGACCCGGCGAGGGTATATTTCAGTAACTCTTTATCTTTCTTTCACTTTCATTTCATAGTTTACTCTATTACTTGAGCCAATGCTCCAAAGGATTCGACTATCTCATATATCTTCACCATTCGTGTTATAATTTGAGCCAATGCTCCAAAGGATTTAATTATCTCATATATCTTCACCATTCATGTTACAATTTGAGCCAATGCTCCTCGAAGTTTAAAGATCACAATTCCCTTCACATGCTCTTTACAACATATAGAAATCATCAATTAAGCATGGAAGTTACAACAAAATCGAAATATTCGTAATAATAAGACTCACAGTCATGCTAGACACCAATGTATAGATACTCGTCACCATGCCTATACA
>ML312763.1:0-13138 GCA_005239505.1 Nicotiana paniculata
TGTATAATCGCATCGCATGATCGATTCGCGAGCGGGGCAGATAGATGCCTCTATGGTTCGAGTCGTTCGACTCTCGGCAGTGCACAGTTTAATATTGCTGGTCTGCACCGTTCGACCCTTGGCATTGCTTGCGCATGATAGTTACTGCATAGTTGCTATGATTTGTGCCTGATTACCGGCCTGGAATTTTAAGTTGTCAACTGAAATGACAGAGATTTAAAGTTATTAAAGATTTTTGGAAGAAGTTGTTCCTTCTCGTTGATTAAATCACGCATGATGATTAATTGTTATTAATATGAAGAAGAATTAACGTGTTAAATGTGGAAAGAGTTCATAATAATTATTCATGATTTTAATAAATTGCCTATGATATTCATGCTTAGTGTCACACTTGAATATTCTAAATTGAATTTTAGCAAGTGTCTAATTTGACCTCTCGTCACTATCTCTCTGAGGTTAGGCGGGCGACTTACTGAGTACACGTTATTTTTGTACTCATGCTACACTTGCTGTGCATTTTATTGCACAGGTACTTTCATAGCAATGTGGAGGATTCNTCCCTCGTACTGTATTTACTTTCATTTTAAACTTCCTTGTCAAATTTGTATTTCGGACAGGCTTTGTGATGATTGTATAAATTCTTAGAAATTGCTCATGTACTTGTGACACCGAGTTCTGGGATGTGTTGGGATATATTTGCTAAAGTGTAATATTTAAACTATTGTTTTACTTAAGAGATTTTTATTTAGTTAATATGTAATAAAGTGCAAGGAAATATTTTTCATAAATGTGTAAACCGGAAATTATTTCAATTAATTAATGATCGGCTTGCCTGACAATGATGTCCGACGCTATCACGACCTTAGGGATTTTGGGTCGTGACATGAACAAAGACGTAGTCTTGAGGCCTCCGAGTAGCGAGGAAGAGGCTATGGCCCCGGCTCCGAAGCTGGAGAAAGATAATAAGCGGAAGAGGGTCTTGATGCCCAAGGACCCCAAACCCAAAAAGGAAGTAGCTCGAAGACACAGGAGGAATGTCATTCATTTAACTATGGAGTCAGTCCAAAAGTTAAAAGAAAAAAAAGAACAAGATAATGAAGGTGGCGACTCGGAGCTGATGCCCCGAGTGAGGAAGGCTGCCAAGACCACCAATGCTTCTAAACCGGTGGTGGTTGACGAGGCCTTGCCTCGTGATGAGGAGGTTTCGAAGAAAGATTCGGGCAAAGTCCCCGAATCACCTGAGATCGTGGTTGTCCCTCGTCAAACAATAAACATACCAGAGAGGGATGGTCCCAGAACCCCTAGAGTTGAACAGAGCTCCCCGAGCGATTCACTCATGGCAGTGACAGCAGGTCACTCACCATCCATGTCCGCCTTTTTCGAAGAGGCCATAAGGGATGCACAGACCATGAAGACTCCCGAAATAAGCGGAGTCCCCGGTGTGGAGGATCCTTTTTGGGATTGCTTTACCGGGGTTGAGGATTCCTTCGATCTCAATGACGTGTCTACCCTCTTCGAAGATGCCCAACGCCTTCTGATTCGAGTAAGTATTAATTTTGTTGTTGTAGTTTTCTTCCACTTTTCCTTATTTCTGTCTAAAATTTTATCTTTTCACATACAGGCTTTCTCTAAGTCTCGAGCTGACTTGAACCAGTGCGAGGCCGATCTCCAAAGGCTTTTAGAGGAGAGTAATACTCTCAAGCTTCTCTTGGTCAGAAGGACAAGGAGATCAGGGACCTCCGAGCTGACTTGGCTAAAGATCGCAAGGAGGAAGCCGAGCTGAACGAGAAGGTAACAATTCTCTTGAAATAATACGGGCTCGATCCAAGGGTGGAAGCTAACGTTTTGATGGCACAGTTGCAGCAAAAAATTGAGAAGATCGAGCTATTCCGGAAGGAGGTCGATCAAGCTAAAGCTAACTGTCACAAGTGGAAGGAAGGCATGGACTGGCTTGTTGTAGAGAAAGAGACTATTTGGATCAGTTGTCATCTGCCGAGGTTCAACTTCGAAGTGCTAGGAGAAGTTCTCAATCCAGGCTAAGAGGTGAGAACTTGAGGCTGAACTTGCGAAGGCCCAAGTTGAGGCTGAAAAAGCGAAGGCCCAAGTTGACAAGTCGGTGGCCATATATTTGGCTGATGCCGAGGCTGCACAAGAACAGTTGAGGGAGGCTACCAATCGGGTGCTATGTCATGTCGAGCTAGAAAAATAACAATCTTAGAGAGAGACCCTCGAAGAGATTCACGCCCGAGGTTTTGACCTTGCTGAGGAGATAGCTCATGCAAAGGTGCATGAAGCCAATGCTAGGTTGTTGGCCTGTTCCGACGATGATGATGAAGGCAGCAAAGGCGGATCCGATAACGATGAGGGTTCCGAAAAAGAAGTTGCCCCCGAGGAGGGAGTCACCCCCGATCATAGTTAGGACACTTGTATTTTTGCTTTCTTTCCTTTGTGAAGGACCCTTGTTCAAATATATATAAAAAAAAATTCTTTTTTGAATTCCGTATCAATTCTTGCCTTGTAATGAGTTCAAACATGTTTTGTGCCTTGTAAAATTTTAGCATAATTTATGCCTTGAATTATATGTTTAAGGCTTCGATCTTTGGGCAACTTGGTCGAAGCCACACCGATGCTGCTTTCATAGTCGAGTGAGTTTTTACTCGAACTCGAAGTAATAGAACTCTTAGGTTTTAATTGAGTGAGAACGAATTCTCGAACTGTAGTCGATTGAGTTTTTACTCGAACTCGAAGCAGTGAAAATCTTAGGTATGAATTGAGTGAGAACGTATTCTCCAACTCCAAAATGTGATGGCCCCCTAGGGTCTTTGAATCGGGACGATATGGCCTCAGAATAATGGCTTTTTTCCCTTTTCGGCTTAGAGACTTTATAAGAATTTCGTTATGCCTTAGCATTAATTTTTTACCCATTGGGTTTTTTGAGGGTTTAATATTCATCGAAACCCATTTGATTTTTATGCCTTAGCACAAATTTCTATTTAAACAATTCAACACCTATTAAGGTTTTTCGAGGACTGATATTATCGAAGCCCTTTGATTATTTTGCCGAGGATAGATTTTTTTAACCGGTTTTCAAAAGAATTCGAAGGCCTGTTTTTATTGCGGAATTCGGACGTCTCTGAGCCGCGCTAGTTTGACTGTAGCCTTTGGGTATGCCTCTCGAGCTTATTTTCCCAATAACACTTCGAACTTGTTCAAAGTGTTAGTCCCCGAGAATGGTGGCCTTGACCTATAAAATCGAGGGTTGCCTTTTTAAGGTGTTACGATTTCGAAGTTTAATAGTTCGAACATGTTGATTTTGACGGCAGTCCCCGGGTATAGGGTTGATCATTCGAGGTGTATTTGTACTTGGTCCTTGAGCTCATTTCACGAGAAATCATTAGTGTGGAACTTGTAAAGTAGAATTTTCATTAAGGCACAGGTTATCTGGTAAGGAAAAGTACTTCTTTCAATATTTCATACATGCGTACATGTTTTGCCATTAGGGCTTGAGTAATCTACGGACACGGTTCATTTGACCGTTTGGCCCATTATAAAGTTTTCCTATCAAGACCCTATTGACATGAAGTATTTTCCTTGAAAATATAACATCTGAGGGTGATGCCCCCCAGTATTCGAGGTTGATTGTAAAGAAATCTCGGATACTCTAAATCAGCACGAACAATGGTTGCCTCGTTAAAAACCTTGCTAGAAAAACCTATTTGGGACAAAAATCGGTCGAAGGGAAAAAGAGTGCAACACGTGCTTTAAGGTCATAATATCTTCTTGCTTGATGAGAACTTCGATACCTTCACTCGAACACCTGAAAATAAGTTAGTATAAAATGTAAGTGAAATAGGAGAAGGTCATACCTTAACAATAGTATCATTTGAGGAGTGAGATATTCCAATTGTTTGGTAGTTGCTCGTCGTTTATCGTGCCAAGCTTGTAAGATCCCTTTCCGACAATATCGAGGACTTGGTACGGTCCCTCCCAATTTGGGTCGAGTTTTCCTTCATTAGGGTCACCAGTGTTGAGGGTGACTTTTCTCAAAACCAAGTCCCCCATTCTGAAGTGGAGAAGGTTGGTCCTCTGATTATAGTACCTTTCGATGCGTTATTTTTGCGCGGCTATTCAAACGAAGGAGGCTTCTAATTTTTCATCTAGTAATTCGAGGTTAGTATTCATAGCCTCATGATTTGATTCTTCCGTTGTGTATCGAAATCTAGATCTGGGTTCCCCAACTTCGACCGGGATCAAGGATTCGACGCCGTATACTAAGGAGAATGGCGTTGCCCCCTTACTGGATTTTGACGTTGTTCGATATGCCCAAAGGACTTCGGGTAGAATTTCTCTCTATTTTCCATTGGCGTCATTCAATATTTTCTTTAGATTCTGAATTATAGTCTTGTTTGTCGTTCCGACCTGTCTGTTTCCGCTAGGATGATATGGTGTTGATAAAATCCTTTTTATTTTGTGATCTTCAAGAAACTTTGTTATCTTGTTGCCGATAAATTGATTTTCATTGTCACATACAATCTCGGCAGGTATCCTGAATTAGCATATGATGTGATCCCAGATGAAGTCTATAACTTCTTTTTCTCTGACTTTATCGAGGGCCTGTTCTTCAACCCATTTAGAAAAATAGTCAGTCATAAATAAAATGAATTTAGCTTTACCAGGGGCCAATGACAGAGGGCCGACAATATCCATCTCCCATTTCATAAATGGACATGGGGATAGGACCGAATGAAGTTGCTCTCCGGGCTGGTGGATCATTGGTGCATACCTTTGACATTTATCACATTTTCGAACGAATTCTTTAGTGTCTTTCTCCATATTGGCCCAATAGTATCCTGCTCTGATGATTTTGTAGACTAATGATTTGGCACCAGAGTGGTTCCCACAAGTACCCTCGTGAACTTCTCGTAGGACATAATTGGTATGCTCTGGTCCCAAGCATACTACTAACGCTATGTCGAACATCCTCCTATATATGTTCCATCCTCAGCCAATGTGAATCAAGCAACTTTTGTTCGTAAAGCTCTCGATTACTTAGGTTCCGATGAGAGCTTTCCGTTTTTCAAATACTCAACATATTTATTCCTATAATCCCAGGTTAGGATTGCGAATCTTATATCAATGTGACCTTCTTCGATTACCGATTTCGAGAGTTGAACGACAGTACCCGAGATGATTTCGTCATCCTCGACTGATGATCCCAGATTAGCAAGGGCATCGGCTTCACTGTTGTGTTCTCAAGGTACATGCTGCAAAGTTCATTCTTTAAAACGATGTAATGTCATCTGTAACTTATCCAAATACCTTTGCATTATATCTTCTCGAACCTCGAAGGTTCTGTTTACTTGGTTTACTACCAGTAGGGAGTCGCATTTCTCTTCGATGACTTCTGCTCCCGAGATTTTAGCTAGTTCGAGTCCTGCAATCATGACCTCGTACTCGGCCTCATTTTTAGTCAACTTAGAAGTTTTGATAGATTTCTTAATTGTATTGCCCGTGGGCGACTTCAAAACACTGCCTAGCCCGGACCCTTTCACATTTGAAACTCCGTATGTAAAAGGGTCCACACCCCCGATGAGGTACCCGATTTTAACAAAAGTTCCTTTTCAACCTCGGGTACGAGAGCTGGCGTGAAATCAGCCATGAAGTCTGCTAAAATTTGAGAATTGATGGTCGTTCGGGGTTGGTATCTGATATCATACCCACTGAGTTTGACGGCCCATTTGTCCAATCGGCCCGACAATTCAGGCTTATGTAAAACATTACGAAGCGGGTAAGTGGTAATCACACATATTGGGTGACATTGAAATACGATTTTAGCTTCCTAGAGGCGATTATTAGAGCAAGTGCTAATTTCTCTAAGTGTGGATATCGAGTTTCTGCTTCTCCTAGAGTTCGGCTTACAAAATAAATAGAAAATTGCGCGCCTTGGTCTTCTCGAACTAGGACACCACTTACCGCGATTTTCGAGATCGCTAAGTATAAGTAGAACTTTTCATCTGCCTTTGGATTATGAAGCAATGGAGGGGCTCGAGAGGTATCGTTTTAATTCTTCTAACGCCTGCCGGCATTCCGGGGTCCAGGAGAAATTGTTCTTCTTTGTTAGTAATGAGAAGAACCTATGGCTCCGATCTGGCGATTTCGAGATGAAACGACCTAAGGCAGCTATTTGCCCTGTCAGCCTTTGTACGACTTTAACGTTGTCCATGACAGTGATGTCTTCGATAGCCTTGATTTTATCAGGGTTGATCTCAATCCCCTGATTTTACACCATAAAGCCGAGGAACTTGCCCGAACCGACCCCTAAAGCACATTTCTCGGGGTTGAGCTTCATGTTTTTTAAGTATCTTGAACGTTTCCTGCAAATGTATCAAATGTTCCTCTGTGTGCAGGGACTTAACTAGCATATCATCAATATATACTTCCATTGACTTGCCTATTTGTTCTTCGAACATTTTATTTACTAGGCGTTGGTAGGTAGCACCTGCATTTTTTAGCCCAAAAGGCATTACGTTATAGCAATATGTGCCATACTTGGTGATGAATGAAGTCTTTTCCTGATCCTCCGGGTTCATTTGAATTTGATTGTACCCTGAGTAAATGTCGAGACTTTAGGGCATGCCTTGTTTAAATCTTTATAATCTACATACATCCTAAGTTTGTTCCTTTTTTTAGGGACTACGACTACATTTGCTAACCATTCGGGATATTTTACTTCCCGAATGGATCCTATTTTGAGAAGTTTAGTTACCTCGTTCTTGATGAATATATGTTTTTCCTCGGACTGGGGCCTTCTCTTTTGTTTCATTGTCCTACACTTCGTGTGCATACTCAATCGATGTGTTGTTATTTCTGGCGGTATCACTGTCATGTCTAAGTGGGACCAAGCAAAAGAATTCATGTTATCAATAATAAATTTAATGAGTTTCTTCCTGAGTTCGGGGGTTAACACCGTACCCAGGTATACCTTTCGTTCGGCCAAGTACTCGATCAATATAACTTGTTCCAGCTCTTCAACTGTTGATTTGGTGGCGTCGAAATCTTCGGGAATAATGAAGGATCAAGCGATCCAATAATCGTCGTCTTCTTATTCCATTTCATGCTTCTCCGATTCAGTCGAGGCTGGTGGTTGTGGTTGCTATTTGGCCTCTTATTTTCCTTTGACCTTCGATACCTTTGACATTAAAAGTGACGATATTGGTATTAACTCATTGGCCGCAAATATCTCCTTTGCAGCATGTTGCTCCCCGTATACTGTTTTCACCCCGTCTGGTGTCGGGAATTTCATCATTTAGTGGAGAGTCGAAGGGACTGCCCTCGTATTGTGAATCCGGGGCCTCCCGAGTAGCGCGTTGTACCTCATGTCGTCCTCGATTACATGGAACTTGGTTTCTTGAATAGTTCCAGCTACGTTCACCGGTAAGATGATCTCTCCTTTAGTCGTTTTGCTGGCCATGTTGAAATCGTTCAGGACCCGAGCTACGGGCACGATTTGGTCATGTAGGCCGAGCTGTTCCACGACCCTCGATCGGATGATATTTTCCGAGCTACCTGGATCCATTAAAACACATTTAACTTGAACTTTGCTCATAAAGATAGAAATTACCGGAGCGTCGTTGTGGGGTTGAGAAATTACTTATGTTTCCTCATCGTTGAATGATACGCTGCCTTTTGGCAAATAATCTCGAGTTCTTCTTTCCCTAGTAATTGACACTTTAGTGCGTTTGAACACAGGTCCTTGTGGGATATCGACCCTGCCGACGATCATATGGATCACATGTTGTGGCTCTTCCTACTCATTTTTCCTGTTGGCGTCCCTTTATCTGAAGTGATTCTTGGCTCGATCGCTTAAGAACTCTCGAAGGTGGCCCTCGTTAAATAGACGGGCTACTCCTCTCTTAGTTTCCTGCAATCCTCAGTTTTGTGGCCATGTGTGCCGTGATACTTACACATTAGATTGGGTTTTCTTTGGGAAGGACCGGTCTGTATGGGCCTGGACCATCTAGTGTCTTTGATTCTTCCAATTGCCGATACAATACCTGATGCGCCGACATTAAAGTTATACTCCGACAATCGAGGTACCTCTATGAGATCGGCATGCTTATCAAAACCACTTTTGCTCATAAGTCCCTTAGAACTCTGTCCTCGATCACTTCTTCGATTATTTCGGGCGGATTGTGTCCAGGGCCGCCGTTCCTTCGATCTACAATGTATGGTTGATATCGATCTTTGTTTGACCTAGGTTCTATATCGATATCCCTCTGATTTCTGACAGCAGACCTGTTCGGATATACGGAACCGGAAGGAGTTCCTAATTGGTCATCTTCGACCCTGATCTTTGATTAGTATCGGTTATGTACATCGGCCTAAGCCACCGCCGGATATTCGATCAAATTTTGTCAGTTGACGTGATGCTATCGAACTTCGCATTCAAGCCTGAGTGAAGGATTGAACAACCCAATAATCTGTGACTAGTGGAAACTCCATGCGTTCCATTTGAAATCGAGACACGAACTCCCTAAGCATTTTATTATCCTTCTATTTTACTTTGAAAAGGTCTGATTCCCTCGTCGCAACCTTTATGGCCCCGGTATGTGCCTTTACGAAATGATCTGCTAACATGGAAAATGAGTCAATGGAATTTGGCGGTAGATTGTGGTACCAAATCATTTCCCCCTTCGATATCTCTCCGAACTTCTTCAACAAAACAGATTTGATCTCATCATCTTCTAAATTGTTACCTTTGATGGCGCATGTATAGGAGGTGACATGCTCGTTGGGATTGGTGGTCCCATTGTACTTAGGTATATCCAGCATACAAAACCTTTTGGGAATGGACTTCGGAGTTGCACTTGGAGGAAACAACTTCGGTACAAATTTCTTCGAATCCATCCCTTTCAAAATTGGCGGTGCTCCCGGTATCTGATCAACTCGGGAATTGTACGTTTCCACTTTCTTATCATTTGCCTCAATTTTCTTCCCTCCCAAATCAATTCGTTTGGTGAGCTCCTCGAGCATCTTCATTATCGCGGGATCAGTCCCCAATTCACTGGAATTCGGCCTTTCTGGTGTTGGCTCAGTTCGGCGGGCGGCTTCCGGTTCGACCGCACTCGGAGTTCGATGTTGATTTTGTAGTTGTGCGATAGCAGTTTGTTGAGCATGTAGCATTTCAAATATCACTTGGAGACTGACTCCTCCATCTCCTCGGCGATGTGTACCTTGGCCACCAGATCAGCCTTCTTTGTGTACGCTCCCTTCGTGGTCCGCGCCCAGATTCGCATTCAAAGCGATGTGTGAACTGACGTCGACTGGGTTGGAAACCAGTGCTCTCCCGAGATCAGCTTGTGGCATCTCGACCCCTAGAGCAATTACATTATCGTTTTTCCCATGAAATCTGAGGGTATTGTCACCATGTGTGGGTGCAGTTTTTGAGTTTGACATGTTTTTAACCTGAAAGCAAAAATACTTAACAAGAACAAGCGTAAAATAGTGTGCGTTATCAGAATCAGTATTGAATAATCAATATTATCTTTAGCCCCACGGGGGGTGCTAAACTTTTTACCCTAAAGTTTGAATAACAATTAAACTTATATTGTGGTTTTAAAGAGATGTGATTTCACTCAATACCAATTGATAAACAAGTGAGTTAATGACTGAATTAAATTGTAAAATAAATCAAACCAGTTATGCAAGCTGAGCCTCGACCTCGATAGGATATATCCTCGAGGCGATAGTAGTACATGAACGGTTAAGATAGAATAATTATGATGAACAGTAAGTAGAGCAATAAGCAAGAAATAAATGATTGTATAGCTTTTTCTTAGTGAACAATTATCTTACAAATGAATAGAATTCCTCTTTATATAGTAGAGGAATCCTAATTATGGTATGCTTCTAATTACAGAAGGAAATCGTATAAACAGCTGATTAACCGCTATAGATTTGATCTATTTCGGGATTCACGCCACGATCCTCGACCAATCACGGATATCTCGCATTTTCCGTTACAAAGCTATCCCGATATTACTCGAAGTCTATCTCTTCTGGCCTCGATTGATATTGACCTCGATCTGGAAAGAGGCTTCGATTTCGGACTCAATGTCTCAGCTCTTCGATGTAACATCCCAATCTCGATCAAATAGTAAAATCGGGTATCCCCGATTTCTACCGTATACAGTAACTATATCCAACACTAATTTATATGCATTTACTTGTTAAATTTCAAATCAAATTCCTTTCCTATTGAATGTGTTGCGTGTTTGTTTTCTTTTCTTAATTGAACTGTGCAATGCTATACATTGACATGTAAATTTGTTTTTAGATTTAAATTGAGTTTTAACTGTGTAATTTTCATGGGACTTGCCAAATACTGGCGCATGAAGATCTAAATATAGTTAATGACCATGTATTTTCTATCATCCTTTCGTTTTACCTGACAAATTGCTACTTTGCAAAGTTACTCGACATCCTAATAAGAATAATAGATTGCCATTTTTACTTACTTCATCGTAAACATTCATAGGAGATGGAAAGACTAGTTGAGTATTGACAGGTTTGAGTACACAATTTTATTTGCTTTCAGCTTCTTAACACTTGCTAGTCTCTTGGCACGCACGCCGCTCGGGTATCTCATATCAATGAGAAAAAAAATTTAAGAAAAAAAATAATATTCGAAAGATGTATTTGAATTTTAGAATAAATATTTTAGAATAATTCTTAAAATGAAAATTGTTAATCCTATAAAGGGTTTGAATCCAACAGTTTGGTTCAATACTTGCTTCATATTTTGTTAACTCATCTTATTAAGATTTAAGGGCTGCAATTCGTTGTCACTGCTATGTAAGTATTAAAATCATCACTTTGACCATATAAACATACATAGAGGGAACTTGATCGATGCTTTGCAAATATTGCTTTCTCCATTCGGCTCGATTTCCTTTCCTTATTTCTCCAAATGTTTGTTGCTTTTATGTTTCAGTATGTTCCTTATTTGATCGATCTTCTATTCTTCCTACTCTTTTCGACGTTCGGAACAATAAAGAAATATTCAAATAGGCATTACTTTTGAGCTAATCCATCCTGTCCACAAATTCATAAACTTTTTGTCAAGATAATCTCTCATCCACTAATTAGTTTGAGGTTGAAAATATAACTACAATTCTTGTTGCTTCTCATATACAAGATAGCCCGAGCCCGTGCAAAGGCACGGCCATTTGTATGAAGTTGTTGTGCACAAGATAGCTTTTTTGTTTACTTAAACTATGGAAATATAAGAGAATGCAATATCACAAAGCTAAATATTGGCATAATGTGTTTAATATTAAATGATATACAAGGAAAAGCACGTATTAGAAATAAAACATAGTATGCCAAGCTAAATCCATGATGATCTACGGGTCGGCTCTGCTCCATTAGTCTTTGCTCCAATAAATATCAATACACGTGTAGATGACTGACACATGTCCATATCATTATGAAGGGCTGGGATTGATTTTTAATTTATTCTTGTATTTCGGTAATTTTCCATCTTCTGCGGATGAACAAGAAGGAATTGATCGGCGCCAGTTTTTCCCTCCAAAAACTTCTTTACCTAATACATCTATCAAAAGCAGTAATAGTACAACTTCTGCCATTAACAAAGCAAAAGGATGCCAAGTTTATCTTCCTCTTTTGTATTTAAATATATTTTGCTAATTATTTATTTCAATTGAACTTGATTACTAATCACATAACTTTACACCTAGTCAGTTTATGTATTACATTAGACATGGTAAATTTTAGACGAACATTGTCACCTAGGGCAATATGATTAGCTTTTCTCAAAAAAAAAAAATTGTATTTAGACAAAATTTTAAAATTATTTTTTTAAGAACTATATCATTGGGTGATGCTTATTTGTTTAGTGAGTAATTCTAATTTTCAAACTTGGATATATTATTCTATATGTTTTTTATACATAAGTTCGGTATTATAAAGTACAAAAATACTAACCTATAATTTGTTTCTTTTGAAGCATAATGGAAAGCTTTGATAAATCGGAAGAAGTTTTACCAAATAAACCTCAACTGTATATCAGTTTTGAGCCTAAACTCGGGCTTGAATTTGAGAGTGATGATGCTGCAATTAATTTTTATAACGAGTACGCAAGAAGGAATTGTTTTAGTACTCGTAAAGAATATGTGAACACAAATAAGAAACTCGGATATGTAACGTCAAGAAAAATTACATGCTTCAAATAGAGTTTTCGTGGAGATGACAATTAAAAAACAAGAACACATGTTAAAAATTCACGAAGAGTAACTAGAATTGGATGTCCAGCTCACGTTGTTATCACGCGTCAACCTTCCAGAAAATATCGAATTAGTAAGGTTGATGTAGAACACAATCATTCACTTCTCCCACCATCAATGGTTCACATGATGCCGTCTCATAGAAATAAATGAGGTACAAGCTCATGAAATCGATTTGGCGGAAGATGCTGGATTGATGTCTAAAGCAACCTTTAATTTCATGAGTCTTCAAGCGGGTGGTCGAGAAAGTTTGGGTTACACTAGGCAAGATCAAAAAAATTATCTTCGGACGAAAAGGCAAAAAGCTATGAAAGAAGGTGAAACAGGTAATATACTTTTCCATAATGTAGTATAATCCTCGTAGTTATATTGCAATTCTGAAAATTATTTTATTAGTTTGGAAGATACACATATTTATTTTCTTATTTTTTCTTCTTCTGTATTCAGGTGCACTATTAGAGTACTTTGAGAAGAAGAGAATTGAAGATACATCTTTTTTTTTGGCGGTGCTGTTAGATGTTGATGATATGATCACAAATATATTTTGGGCAGATTCGAAGATGATCATGGACTACGAGATTTTTGGAGATGTGTTCTCGTTTGATACTACTTATCGAACAAATAAGGAATATAGGCCCCTTGCTAGCTTTGTGGGATGGAATAACCATAGAAAAATGGTAATTTTTGGAGGTGCATTGATGTATGATGAGACTGCTGAATCTTTTTAGTGGTTGTTTGAAATATTTTTTTTGGGCGATGTCTAGAAAAAAATTGTATTGGTAAAAAAGAGTTTCACACGTAAGTCAGCTTTTGACAACTCAGCCAGTCACGTG
>ML312767.1:0-23458 GCA_005239505.1 Nicotiana paniculata
AAAGCTACCGATCCCAGCCAAAACTCACACTTGGAGAATTTCGCATAAAGCTTCTCCTCCCTCTATCTCTGCAACACAACTCTCAAATGCTGAGCATGCTCTTCCTGGCTACGAGAATAGACCAGGATGTCATCAATGAACACGATGACGAAGGAATCAAGATAAGGCTGAAACACACAGTTCATCAATTGCATGAACGCAGCTGGGGCATTGGTCAGCCCAAACGACATAACCAAGAACTCATAATGACCATACCTGGTCCTGAAAGTAGTCTTTGGGGCCCCAACCAAACATACCAACATATCCCATAACCTCATTCAAACTTAGTCGAGCCTTCGGAACATCAAAAATAACACGATAACACCAAATTTACATCAAATTCAAGCCTAAGAACTTTAAAACTTCTAAAATTTGCCAACTAGGCCGAAACCAACCAAAACACCTCCGATTAATCTGAAATTTTGCAGACATATCCAAAATAACATTACGAACCTATTCCAACTTCCGAAATTCCATTCCGAACTCGATATCCTAATTTCCACTGCCGAAACACACCCGAGGCCCTCGGGGCCTCAACAAAACATACCAACATAACCCATAACATCATTCAAACTTAGTCGAGCCTTCGAAACACCAAAAACAAGACGAGAACACCAAATTTACGTCAAATTCAAGCCTAAGAACTTTGAAACTTCCAAATTTCGCCAACTACGTCGAAACCAACCAAAACACCTCGGATTAACCTGAAATTTTGCAGACATATCCAAAATGACATTACAAAACTGTTCCAACTTCTGGAATTCCATTCCGACCCTGATAGCATATTTTCCACTGCCAACCGGAAATCACCAAAAACTAACTTTCGCCAATTCAAGCCTAATTCTACACCGGACATCACAAAAATATTCTGAACACACTCCTAAGTCCTAAATCACCTAACGAAGCTATTCGAGCCATAAAATTCGCATTCTGAGGTCGTTTACCAATAAATCAACTCTCAGTTGACTTTCCCAACTATTAGGCTACTTTAAAAGGCTAAATGCCTAAACTCTCATTATAACCACTCTGTACCCAAACCAACTGATCCAATACATCAAAAACAAGATAGCGATACATAAAAAATACAGAAATAGGGGAAATGGGGTAAATCTCACGGAACGACCGGTCGGGTCGTTACAACAAGGGACTTACCTCAAGAATCCCCTCGAAAACCCTCTCAAGAATCGTCCAAACCCGTGCTTGAAATGTTTGAAATGAAGCCGCAATGAATCCAAAATCACGAACCCTTGTTTTAATAATCTGCCCAGCACTTCCGTTTCTCTGAGAACTTAACCACTTCTGTGGCATCACAAAAGCAACATCACACACGCATCTGTGACTCTTCCTGCTCCTTCAGTCCCTCACTCCGCTTCTGCGAGAATCCAAGCCGCCTCTGCGGACCAAGCCCATCTACCCAGTTCCGCTTCTACGACCCCCCTGTCGCATTTGCGTTCACGCAGATGGGGAACTCCCTATCGCACCTACGTGCCTTATGCATCAGCACACCTCTCACGGCACTTGCGACAATGCAGGTGGGGAAAACTCCTCGCACCTACGACCACCTGCACATTCCCCTCCATACTTGCACCTGCGAGCTCGCACCTGCGATCAAAGCTTCGCAGGTGCGGTTACACCAGCAAAGGTCCAACATCAGCAATCACTCAACTTCAGCTTTTGATCCGTTAACCATCCGGAATAAACCCGAGGCCCGGGGACCTCAACCCAACATACCAACAAGTCCAAAAACCTCATACGAACTTAGTTGAGCCCTTAAATCACATCAAACAACATCAAAAACACGAATCACACCCAATTCAAGCCTATTGAAACTATAGAAATTCCTACTTCTAGTAACGACGTCGATAACAAAAAGTCCTAAGTCCACTACAAACCTCCAAAAAGTCCACCCCCGGTCAAATTATCCAAAAATCCATCTTTCGCCATTTCAAGCCTAATTCCACTACGGACCTCCATATCACAATCCGGACATGCTCCTAAGTCCAGAATCACAAGACGGAGCTAACGTAACCCTCAAAACTCCATTCCGGAGTCGTTTACTCAAAGATCAACATCCATTCAACCATTGAAACTTAAGCTTTCAACCACGAGGCTAAGTGTATCAATTCATTCTGAAATCCCTCCGGACCCAAACCGTACCCCGACAAGTCACATAACAGCTTTAAAGTACAAAATTAGTGATTCTAAGCTAGTTTCGTTTCAATCTTTCATTGCATTTCCTAAGATTTCAACCAATAATCTTGTGTTTTCATGATGGAAATTAGGGGTTTGGGTAGAATTAGGGATTTTTGTAAAATAGGGTGTTAGACCCCAAATTGAGGTCGGATTCCAAAAAAAATTACATAACCGGGCTCGAGGGGGAATGGGTAATCGTGTTTTGGTCCGAATTTTCGGATGAGACCAAGTGGACCAGGGAGTTGACTTTTGTTGACCTTTTCAATAATGACCTAAATTGAATCCTTTGCAATCGTGGGTAGTTCCTAAGGCTTAATTTTAATCGTTTGGTTGGTGATTTGCTAGATTCTATTGGTTCGGAGGCTTGTTTGAAATTCAAAGCTGTGATTGAGCTTTCAGTGGACCTTTGGAGCGAGGTAATTATCGTGGTTAACCTTGATTTGAGGGATTATGACTTGTTTGTCTATTTGCTATATGTTTAGATGTTGGGTAAAAAAAAATATGTGATGTGACGAGTACTTATACGTTGTTGTCGGGTTAAAGCATGCAGGTGGGACTTGTTCCTTGTAATTATTGTTTACTTTGATCATGTTATCCGTGCTTAGACTAGTTATTTGTTAAATTTATCGTTCTTACTGTGTTTATGGGTTTTTGTGATAATTGAGTATTGATTCCAAAGTTGAGATTGGTATTATGGAACCATTGTTGAAATAAGTCTTATTCTTGTTGATCTTATCTCCCTGTTATTACTTGTTCATTGTTATGTGGTAAGGGAGAGTGCTAAAGCACGAAGGGTGATGTCGTGCCATATTGTGGCTGTTAATGCACGAAGGGTGATGTCGTGCCATATTGTGAGTGTTAAAGTACGAAGGGTGATGCCGTGTAATTTTCTTTATTGTGTTTAATTGTTTTCACTTATTAAAGGCATATTGACTGTTCTGGTTATCATTTCCGCTGTATTTCTCGTATCTTGTATCCCCTTTAGCATGTTCCCCTCCCAATAGTACATGTTTAGTTGTTACTTGTTGTTATCTTGTACACATATTGTTATCTGCACATGTTTATTATGTGGGTGTCTTGTCATAGCCTCGTCACTACTTCGTCGAGGTTAGGCTCGACACTTACGAATACATGGGGTTAGTTGTACTCATACTACACTCTACCGACTCTAGCTGGTCGTGAGGCTAGCAGTTTGGACTTGCTTATCGGAGACTCAAGGTACATCTGCTAGCGTCCGCAAACCTTGGAGTCCCTTTCTAGATTCCCTACTTTACTATTTCTTTTCATTCAAAATAGTTGTATTTCTTTCAGACTCTATTTGTAGTAAATCTTAGAAGCTCGTGAGTTGTGACTCCATATCCGAATTGTATCAAATATTATGAGCTTTGTGTTATTCTGCATTTCAGTTTTAGCTTCTATTTAGCTTAATTGATTCTGTTATTGAAATTGACTAAAATTTTCTTAAAGAATCCACTAGCGTTCGCTTGCCTAGCAAGTGAAATGTTAAGTGCCACGGTTCTAAAGGTGGGAATTCTGGGTCGTGACACATAAGGTCTTTGCCGTGCGATGACTGTGATATGATATTTGTTGACATGAGGTCTTTAGTGTGTGGTGACTGTGATGTAATATTTTTATGGCATGAGGCTCCGACTGTACCGCGTGTGGATATGGATCCATCCCCTTAGGATAGCCCTCTCATGTTTATCTCTTGATGTCATACACGTAGGTTATGAGAAACAACACGGATTTCTAGTTGATTGTGATGTCGGATCCGATATGATAAGTTATTGAGCACAAGGTGGAAGTTTTGACCATTCAAGTGAATTCTTGGTGCATATTCATGCATTTAGATGCTTTATTCATGCATATCTTTTATATATGCTAGTTTATGCATTTCATATACGAATGGAACTTATTAGTGAGTCGCTGGACACTTTAGAGAGTGTCGAATTTATGTAATAGGGAGAGTTATCATCATACATTTTCGTGTTGGGATCATGCAAAGGTTTTCATAAACACACCATTTAGAAATTGATATGAAATTGGATCGTTGACTTGTATAGATTCTTTACCTTTATGTAGAAGTGTTTGAGTAAATGTTATTTGGTGGATGTCTTCTCTTATAAGCAGAGTTGATGCAAGTTGTATTTGTATTGATATGTTTAATTGGAAAGGTTTGTTTATTATCTCTATCTTAGTTGTGCACCTTTATTGTTGATATTCGTTGTTCTATGATTGTTTCCCTGGATACTTCTCTGTATTATATATGTTATTGAGCTGCACAAGTGATATAAAGTGAATTTTTTTTGACTAAAAACCTTATCACTACTCCACTGAGATTAGTCGAGATACTTATTAAGTACATGAAGTTGGTTGTACTCATACTGCGCTTCTGCACCTTGAACGTAGATTTTGGAGCTGAGCTGTTGTGGAGGCAAAGACGAGCATTGAAGACGTATCATCGTTCCAGATGCAAGCTACCTTTTTGTTCATAGTAGCTTACGATTTGTACTTTTGTTTATGTATATTCAAACGTATATTATATTTTCTTCGCACCAATGTTGTAAAATCAAATCTTAGTGACTTGCACTACCAGCTATTAGGATACTTGTATGGATTTTTACCATATTATTTATTATTAATCGATAAACTTTCATTCAAATTGTGGTGTTTATTGCTTGGAAAGTTGAATATTGTGGTGTCCAATAGTCTTCATCTAACTAGTGTTTGATCTTTTTTTTTTCTTGGTTTAACTAGTGTTTGATCTTAATTTATCATAGAATATCTAAGCTGTATATTGTAGTGCTAGACAATGTGATTTAGGAAAAAATATTTTGATTTCAAATGAAGAATCACATTTTGAGTGCTTACATTCGGAGGGGCTTCATAAGTAGATGTCTTGAAAATTGATTCATGTTGTGTACGATAAAATCTGGGGTAGTGTCTACCACGATACCCCGATGAAAGAACGAAGGGAGCACAAATCTGCGCGATTATAGTCGAGGCCAGAGACCCTTCATATCTAGACCCAGGAAGTATGAACGATATATCCAACATCAGAGATGGTAAGGCAACACACCCCGGACCGAGTATAGCTCCTACACCTCGGAGACGCGGTGGATAGTTATGCATAACGGATAGGGGGCCGTAATACTCGCCCTTAACACGGACATTACGACGCGAATCTCGTTCAGTAACGATTATAGGTCAATAATTATCAGAAAAAGAAGATTTTTATCTTTTTAGACTTATACTAAGAACTGAAATTCTCCTACTATATAAATGAGAAGTTTTTTCTTTGATCAAAACATGGTAACACACAATTCAAATAAAAAAAGTTTACTTTTGTCTTATATCAATTGTTCAAGGCATTACTTGTCTGTGTCTTTTTCAGTCGCGACTGGGCTTGAACCGAGGGTCCAATCGAGGACGAGCTCATTGTTTGATCTAATATCAGGCTTGGTCATACCATTGTGGATGGTTTGATCGTTTTATTCTTCTTTAACTCATTTATATGTTATTCTTAATTATTCGTTTTGAATTAAATCACGTATCCTTTAAACCGCGTACAAATTTAATTGTTACCTAATTTTTAGGTAAACACATGTAATTTATTTTTTAACTTTATTAAATATCGATAATCATAGTATAATATTTCCTTCATTAAAAAAAGAAAGATAAAAAGTTTACGTTTGAGAATAGACTATCTAATCAGGTCTCAATTTGAATATTAATTTATTAATTTCTGAATTTTAAACGTGATTGTAACCTTTGGAAACGTATTTTAAAATTATCTTTTCAAAAAGGAATGATAAAAAAATTCAAAATGTAAATTCCAACGTGAACAAGCCAAAAAGAGAAACAAAAGAAAAAGCAAAAGATCAAAGAAATATAGTAGTAACAAAGAAAATAATAATCAAATTGTAAACTTTCAAGGGCAGGATAAAATAGTGTTAAAACAGGCGGAATTCAGACAGTAGTCACTTAATTATACTCCCTATTCATGATCATCACAATTTCTAAATTGTAGCCAATTAGATCTCCTCTGTTAACTTATATACGAAGTAAGTAATTAATATAACAGAAAAAAGGACTTGTTCATCGGAGTGAGAGAAAACAAAAACGCTGTTGTTGGATCCCATCTTCCTCAACTTCCAACCTCAATTTCCCTTTCTTCCTCCACCCACCCCCACCACCGACACCGCCACGTCGCCGCCGTTGACGATCCAAAATTTCACCGTATAATTTTCAAAATATATCGAAAATGTCAATCAACATGAAAACTCTAACCCAAGCCTTCGCCAAAGCCTCAGCTAAAGCCTCAGCGGTGATCGAAAAAACCGTTCAAACCACCGTACAAGAAGTCACCGGTTTACCCAGAGCTTTACAAGACTACGATCTCTTAGATCAGATCGGGTCAGCTGGGCCGGGCCTAGCTTGGAAGTTGTACTCAGCCAAGGCCCGAGACGGTCATGCGGTTTACCCGAACGTCTGCGTTTGGCTTCTCGATAAGCGGGCCCTCTCCGAGGCGCGACAACGGGCCGGTCTTTCTAAGACTGCTGAAGACTCGTTTCTTGATGTTATTCGGGCTGATGCGGCCCGGTTGGTGAGGTTGAGGCATCCTGGGGTTGTTCATGTAGTGCAGGCACTTGATGAGAGTAAGAATGCTATGGCTATGGTTACTGAACCCTTGTTTGCTTCTGCTGCTAATGCTTTGGGGGATGTGGAGAATATTGAGAAAGTTCCTAAGGAGCTTAAAGGAATGGTAATTGCGTTATTCCGAGTATCTTTTAGATAACTGTGTAATTGACTGCAAATTTCATTGAGATTTTTCGTGCAAAGTTTGAATTTTTTTACGCGTTTTTTGATAATTTTGAGCTGGTTCAAGTGTGTGATTTTGTTTTTTGAGTTAGTTACATTGTGGTTGGGTAATTAGTATATTGATGCTAATTAGTGTTTTTTGTGTCATTTCATTACTAGATGGTTCACTTTTAGTTAACTTGCTTTGGATTTAGGTGTGCAAGTTACTAACTTATGTAGTTAGATGTGAGGTTGACCCCGATAGCTACTGCCTACTAGGAAGGGTTTGTATTAGACCAAAAGTTCGGATTTACTATCTTAAATAGTTAGATGTAAGATTGACTGCAAAAGCTATTACGGACGCATTCTATTAGACCAAAGGGTTTACCTTGCTTGTCGGAGGTCCATAATATTTTTGTTTTGTCTATCGAATCTTTCATGGAAACTTTGAAGTTTTTTGTGTTTTTGGTGATCTTTGAGCTACATTGTGATTTTATCACGTAAAAGAAAGAAAAAGTGAAGATAGTATGTGGGTTATTAGTATGGATTTTGGAGTTATAATGATGTGATGATAACAACTACCTCTCAACTAGTTTGGGATTGATGTGTAGTTAATTGAGCAATTGAACATGATAGTGTCATTTCCTATATAAATATTTTTGCACTTTTTTTAGTTTATGTGTGCGACTTAAAGCTTGATGTAGATTGATTCAAATGCTATACAGGATGGTTTACATTAGACAAAATGTTTAGATTTATTAACTCAAGTAGTTAGATGTCAGATTGACCCCGAAAGCTAGGGATAATTTTTATTAGACCAAAAAGTTTAGATATTTAAATAGTTACTTGTAAGATTCACTTTGAAAGCTGCCAGAAAAAAAAATCTACTAGGGATGGGTTGTATTAGACCAAAAGATTTTCCTTGTCTGACGTTTATAAAATCTTAATATTGGATTTAAAGGCACATAATTTCTGTCTAGCTTAGTAATAGCTTTTTCAGCACAACATCTCTATTGAAAGTATCCCACTGTATAAAGCTAGAAGCTGGTCCTAGGATATAATTGCTTGTGAGTTGGTGAATAGAAGGATAGCATTTTAGCTTCGAGACATTTATCTAGTGGTTCAAAAAACAGTGTACTTCATGGTAGTATCTGACAAGAACACGTATTGGCGTGAGCACATGATATGCATCTTCATCCTCTGTGTATGGTTATCACAATACCATATGATAAATTCAGATGTTGGAGTCAACACTGATGTAGAGATTTGTCATAATCATCTTCACCACGGCTTGTTTTTATCTCCCACAGACAAGGAAGCTCTAGTTGGTGGCAAAATGAGAAAGAGACGGATTTCAGGAGTCTAGAGTCTGGTCGGAGACATAACTCACTGTAGGTATAAGCATGTGATTTCAGGAACACTTAATTTTCCTTAAAAGACAAACTATTAGTATTGGAATGACTTGGCCCGAATGGAGCATAATGAATGTAGAGGATTCATTTAACTGGCCTCGATTAGTTTGTGATCGAGTGTAGTTAATGTGTACTCTAGAAGAGTGTGACACGATTGGGAGAGGGTGATGACTTTGTTATATACCTTGGATTTGGATTACATTGTAGGTGTCTATGTCTGGTTGCACAAGCCAACTCAATGAAGAGATTATATTGCAATCATGCTGTAGGTATTCCTTCTTTTAAGGAAAAGAGGTATTGCATTGTCACTGGGCACCAGGGGGGTGCTAGCTTCGTAGCAACAAAAAATTGTAATCTATTGTTACACCTGTTTGGCATCAGCTATGCCCTGGAATGTAGAGCAGCTCGTGTGGAGCTGGAAATGCAGAGCTACATGGCTATGGAGCATGGAGCATGGAGCATGGGGCATGGGGAATCTCCCCCAGTTGTAATGTGAACCTTATAGAAGGAAAAGAAAATTCAATTTTCGACCCTGCTTTTTCCCTTTTCCATATATTTTTTCTTAGTGCACATGTCACTCCTGCTTGTTTGGATTTCAAATTGGGTTTTCTTGAGAATTATAGATTGTAGCGCTTTTTCTTATCAATCTTTTGTATATAGGCATCTACTTTTGCTAGTAAGCTTTCATTTCCTTATATCCAGTGTTATCAAAGGCGAAAAGCGCAAAAAAGCTCTAAGGCCCGTTGGGGCTTTAAGTGCAAAGCGGAAATAAAGCGTGAGCTTTAATGAAGAAAGGCGCAACGGGAGAAAAAGTAAAAAATATGGATAGTAGTCCAAAACCATCATTACAAGTATGAATAATAAATATATGGACAAAGAAATTGAAAAAAATAATAATGATAAAGTGAAATATCAATTGTTTAAGGCCGCCTTTTCAGGATTACACTCATTAGCAAGGAAAGTATGCGTTAGAGCTTTGATGCAATACTAAAGCGCCCGCATAGCGAGACGAAGCGCTCAACGTGCTTTGAGCCTCGCTTCAGGGCTTAAGCGCGCCTTTGACAACACTGCTTGTATCAAATCAATAGAAATATACTTAAGGGTTTTTATCAACCCTCTGGGATATGGAAAAGAATAATTATTACTCGCTTTGTCCCAATTTATATGTCACACTTTTCTTTTTAGTCTGTCCAAAAAGAATGTTGCTTTCTATGTTTAGAAATAAATTAACTTTAAAATTCCAATTTTACCATTAACATTATAGCCACACAAAATATCTGAAACTTTTTTTTGGACCACAAATTTTCAAAGGTCTTCGTTTTTTCCTTAAACTCAATGCCTAGTCAAATGATGCCACATAAATTGGGAGGAGGGGAACAAATTTTGTTTATCAGACTCACTAACATACTGGTATTATAGAAAAAGTTAAACCACTTTTGAAGCTCTAACCTCGTAAAAAAACATGCTTGAGGCTCTCAATAACTCTGTATACATAAAACCAAATAGTTCTAAAGTATCTGGAGAGGGAGATAAAACAAGCAAGTGGTGTTTGGAGTAGATGATCTGTTGCAGCAATTGCCTCGTGTTGGGAAGCCTAAGCTTCTGATAGGTGACTGTATTAATCATCTTATCTTTCCAAATTCATGCACTCTTTGATTGATATTTACCTATGACATTGCTTTTAATTGGAATAATCATCTTAAATCTGTAATCGAAAAAAGGACAATAGAGTTTCAATACATCCATGAAGCAGAGATGCACTTGTTGTCATTAGGGAAACTACTCCTTATTGCTGAAATTTCCAGTGGTAAAACTAAAACAGCATTAAACCTAAGACAAAAATAAGATGCTTAAAGCAGAGAGTGCAAGCTGAGAAACAACTTTTAGTTCGGTAGTTGTCTCGTCTTTCGGTGCTTCCTCTTCGACCTAGGAAATTCTGATCGTACATACATAATTTTTATTTGGAAATTAAGATTTTTAAGAATCACTGAATTTGATACATTTTTGTAATAAAAGATGCAAACTATTACCTTCTGTTTTTTCCGATTTGGCAGTAGGTTAGCACTTGGTGATACTGGATACTCTGCTGACGAGATCTCGCTTTGCAGGAAATGGGATTGCTTGAGGTTAAACATGGTCTGCTCCAAATTGCAGAAACCTTGGATTTCCTCCACGGCAATGCTCGTCTAATTCATCGGTCTATATCTCCGGAGGTATTTATTTTTGTTTTTCCATTTTCTTAACTATTTGCGTTATTACCTTTGTGTGGGTTAGGCATTGCTATCATGCATATAATTAATATGATACCTTCCATTTCTCAGCCAAAGTTTGCCCTTGCTTTGGTATGTATAGGTTTACAGTACATCTAATATGGTTATAGAGACAACTGAGGTAGTGAGACCGTTGGCAAATATATCCATTATCTTTTTTCTTTCTTCACCCTCATATGTGGAACAAGAAGTGAGAATTGTTCTTATGGGCTTGGTTTCATTTGAAGTAGAGTGTTTATTTGATGTTTGGTGCACTAAGAAGAGGAGGAAAGAAGCTTATCCTAAAGCTTGTATTCATGACTCATTTCATATTACCCCTATCTTGAAATGTTAATTGTTCATTATAATGTTCTCCTCCTTGTCCCTCATCCTCTTCTACAATTCACTACATCTTCACAGCTAATTGTTAAGATGTTAGTATATTTCTAGTGATTAAATGTGCCACCTTGGTTTAGGAAAGAAAAAGTCAAGGCCATATTATGTTTGTTAAACACTGTTAAGAAAGATATAAGTAAGTTATGTAGCTTGTGATACGGCAGAAGTAGAGGTGGGTTATCTCTTACCTGGGAGTTGGGGCTGCTGGCTAATGAAGAACAGGTGATGCTGTGTTGTGTTTCAAGATGTAACTTGTGAGACTGTTGGCGATAAGAGTTGGAGTATAATGGTAGAGTTCGTTTTTGGCAATTTTTGAGAAATAAATGATGGTGTTGATCTCTGCGAGGTTGGCCCTTTAAGATGTTTTGGAGGCTAATGGAGGTATATTGGAATTTCTAGCAGAGTTATGTGGAGCTTACCATAAATGTTTTGCTAGAGCTACTCTTTTATTCTTTTAAAGGAGTATCATACTAGTTCTTTTATTTGATCATTTCTGCTGGTGGAGAATGGGTTCTTGCATATGTAATTGCAAGTTTGTCAAATGAAAATGATTTTTGAGTTTTTTCATGAGGAAGTCTGGCTTTGCTTGATAGGTGTAGGATATCTCCAGGATATGCTGGTCAAATGTGCTAATTTTGCCCGTGCATGTGAGATATAGATTATGGCTGTATTTGCTTGAGAGAAATTCCCAAGGTTACTGCTTATTGCAAAGAAAAGAACAAAAATAGGTTGGATAATTTGAAGGTCCTTGATAGGAATTGTCCTTTAATATGCTTCTTTGTCTTCCAAGAGCAAGATCAGGTAGCTATTTGGCACAGCTGTTAGGTTGATATCATGTATGAAGTTGTCACAGTTATGTCTGTGTACACCTGGAAACTGATAGGTTGTTACTCCTTCTGTTGTTATAAAAAGTTGCCAGTTAGAGTACATACCTTGTGTCGGGATGTGAAATTGAAAATTGATTTTCCCTGCTAATTACTTTTGCAGACTATTCTCATCACTTCAAATGGAGCTTGGAAACTTGGTGGTTTTGGTTTTGCCATTTCAGTGGATCAAGCAGCTGATTTATCCAACATGCAGGCTTTCCATTATGCTGTAAGTAAATAATTCTAAGAGCTTGGAACTCATATTTTATTTGCCTTGAATTTTACTATGCATCTGGAGAACTTGCTTTTCTTAGTTCCCTTGTTCAAATTCCTGTGTGTTGCAAAACATACCATTGATGCAGCTGTGAACATGGAAATGATACTGTCTATACTGTTGATAGCTCCTAGTTGCTTATGGAATTTTCTATGAATTTGACTATGATGCTCTTGGTGTTCATAAAATTTTTGCCGGGGATTTTCGAAGTTAAATGTGAACAATATGGGGCTTAGTACCAAGTTCATTTTCTTCCAAGTCATGTGCTGATGTGCTCCTTTCTATTTACATTGTTATCAGGTCTTTTGTCATAGTAAGTAGTGGCCTGAAGTTAGACGATATGACTGATAAGCTTAATGCCACTATTATATTGCACACTGATCAAGTTGACATGGAGTTTTCTGTTTTGCGTCGCAATAAATAAAACAGATATGCTCTGACGTACTGTAACTTAATGCTTAATGCTTCTGTGCGGATCTTTTTTAAAATAATATGTGCTGACATTGTAGCAGAAGGTCCATGTTTTATTTTATAACAGTTGAAGAAGGTCCATGTTATATGAGTAAATGACTTTTATGGTTCTTAATCTTTAACTGAAGCTGCAATTCGGTCCCTATTGTCACATAGAAGAAGGTTTGATTTGGCCACAGATTGAAATATGTATGTTTACAGAAATTAAACAAAAAAAGGTTTATGAATAGAGGACATAAAAGAGTTTGTTACCTGCTTTACAGTAATAATATTTATGTTGCTTAACCCCCCCCCCCCCCCCCCCCCCNGAAATGTCTGATTTGGCCACTGAAAACTCTTAAACCATTTAAATAAATTTCATGCTCTGAGGATGGAATTGGCTCAATCAGAAATAGTGGGAACGAAATTGCATCTTAGTCAAATGCAGTGGACCAGAAAAAAAAATTTACTTCCTATTATTTATGTAGTATGAAAATACTGAAATGGACGATTAAGTTACAAGTCATTACAAGATGACTTTTCTTTTGTATGTTTGTTAATTGTATATGAGCGAAAGGGGAATGCCTTTGACGTGGCATCCTGTTATTTGTTTTTTCGCCTAAGTGGGACAAGCATTTTTTAGACTCGGAAAGTACATGAATGGAGTTAATCCAAAATACAACATGAAATGATATTTTCCACATAATTTGAAGTTTAACAACTGAATGTCTCTCTTTGTGTGTCTTTTTCTCCTTTTACGTGTTATCACTTACAGTTGATGTTCTTTTTTCCTTTTGAACTTCACTGATAAGTCTAGACATTTCATTGATATCACACCACAATCGTGTCAAACCTGTTTACGAAACAATTGAGTGGCTCAACCACCACAATCTATCAAAATATCCCTATCATCTACACACTGGTATTCTTTATTTACACCAAAAATATAAAATATAAAATATTTTTTAACACATAATGTCCATGACATACCTTGTCCAAAATAATGTTCATGATATAATCTTCTCATGTTCCGAATAGTCCAAAGAATACATGGTAGAGTGTTCCATGCTGCCTTGTTCTTGTTGCCTTTCCTTTTTATAGTCCAACTGGTGATTGTCTTTGTCGCTGTCCTCGGCGTATCCCAGGTTGATAATGCAAATCTCTACCTTTTTTATTTCAATCGAATACCAATTACTTGGATGGGTCTAAAAGCCAAGATAAACTGATCTTACCTTATTAAAAAAAGGCCTCGAGAGAAACTTCAGAATATATTATCAGTTACAACAGTGTTGTGAGCCTGTCCTTAACCCCAAAAAAATGTGTTGCGAGTCCGCAGTGTAATAAGACATGATCAGTAACTTTCTGCCACCTCTCTACACAAGCAACACTAACTCTCGACCACCTTCTCTTCTTTCTGAAATTATCTGGTGTTAATAGTATCTGGCATCACACACCATGTAAAGAAAGCTACCTTTTTACGTGTTCATGGTATGCCAGAATTACCTTCACATCTCCCTCCTTTCCCCACTTTAGTCTTCTACCATGGGAATAACACATTTTTTTATTTTGATAGAGAATGTGAATAAGAAATAACTTATCTAGCTGATGATGACTTGTATCATTCGTTACATGTAAAATTTCTGTATTGATCAAGTCTATTTCTCTATTAGATATTTTGGTCTGGAGGTGATATTTGCTAAAAACTAGCTCTATTATCTGATGAATTTTCAGGAATATGATGTTGAGGATTCTATTATACCACTTCAGCCATCACTGAACTACACTGCACCAGAGCTGGTTCGAAGTAAGACATCTTCTGTTGGGTGCTCCTCTGATATATTCAGTTTTGGGTGCCTTGCCTACCACTTGATTGCTCGGAAGCCTTTGTTGGACTGCCACAACAATGTGAAAATGGTACTTGCAAATGTAGTTGCTTTCTGTAAATTAATGACTGAAACTGCGTGCAGCGTCCTGATAGTATTTCTAGGTTGTTCATAGTAGAACAATTCTTTTTTTTTTTTTTTGTTCATAGTAGATTTCATAATAGATTTCTACTCATTAAATCTTTATTCTCTGATAAGCTAAATAATATTATTGATGTTGGAGAAAACCCCATATACAAGCAGTATACCCAAAAAAAGGGCCTCTACAAAAGCCACCCAATCGTCTATACAAGTAGGGCCTTCTAGGTGCACCTACTCATATATCTGTCTTAAGAGAACTTTCTTCATGTGCAACTTCTGAAGGTCTTTATTTAGCCCACACTATGTTTCTCTCTAAGGTGACTAACTCAGCTTTGATCATTTAAATAGATTATTGGGGTCTGCTTTTGATGATCCGCATAATGAATATTCTGTACCAAAAATCCTAGTTTTCTGGTTCACCGCGCTTGAGGCTTTACTACAACCTAAGGAAGAAGGAACAAGTTGGGGTATGGGAAGAAAGTTTAGCTCGTTCAATCTTGTGTTCGTAGTCTTTGTCATATTCATTTGTGCTATAACTTGGAACATTGGGCTTTGCCATGGAAAGTACTTGAAGTATAAATGCCACTCTGATCACATTCTAAAACTTTATATGTAGCATCCAGGTATATGTCTGAAACTTTCTTGCCATTTTGTATAAATTGACTTAGTGATCTTGGCCGAACAAAGTAGGTGCATTCTTATGTATTTCTTAAACTGCTGATGAACTTATATATTCTTCTTCTTGGGGAGAAAGTACGGTGAAGTTATTGATGTTGAATAATTTATGAGCTTAAGTTTCTACGATTATCCTCTCAACCATAACTAGTAACTAGCAATAGTTGTAACTCGACCAAGACATTTTACCGGAGTGAACATCTTTTCCACCAAAATCGAAGATATTTGATATTCATAAGTTAAATATGATACCTTGTTGCATATCTAATATATTCTCATTGAGATCTATTCTTGTATCAGATGAATATTTGATGAAACATGACTGTGGAATTGTTGTTACTCTTATTTTAGGGTTCTTTTGATAATAGTGGTCCTTGTACAACTTTCTTGCAGTACATGAACAATTTGAATTACTTATCCAGCGAAGCTTTCTCGTCTATTCCACAAGAACTAGTTCCGGACTTACAGAATATGCTTTCTGCAGATGAGGCTCTGAGACCAACTGCCATGGGGTTTACAAGTAAGTTTTGTCATTTCTTTTATTTCTTGTGAGGTGTATCCACTGTTACCAAATCCTTTCTCTTTATCTTTCTCATTGGTTTTATTTTTTCTTTGTAAAATATATAGATTCAGGGCCACTTATCAATTAAAACAGGACAAAAGAAGAAGAAAGAGAGAAAAAGATAATTTTTTTCCAGTCTTAGGCTCCTTGTAAGAAGAAGAAGGAAGTTTAATTTTTGTTTTTGTCCTAGCTCTTCTTGATGTAATCTTGGTTCCGGTACAAAATTTGTGCTGTTGATTTATTAATATATTGGATCTGTTACCGTCTCAAAAAAAAAAAAAAAAAATTGAAGATAATTTTAGGAACCACACGTCATAAAACCTTGATTATTTTCCTTATTTAAAAAAACCTTGATAATTTAGAAAATAGTTTTTATTTGTTGTATCAGTTTCCTTGTTTTCCTGTTGTGTTCCTTGTTGACTTTGCGTGGTTTTCTGGAAGCATGTCGTAAAGTGCAGTATGATCATGATGAGTCTTCATCTATTCACATCTACATACTGTTAATCATGTTGGAATATTGTGAATAGATTGCATAAAGGGGGTTGTTTATCTCTAAACTTTTTTTTTCGTGGATAAATATTGTTATCTCTAAACTTTTAATGATCAATTTGAATTATGTCACAGTTCATTAATACAGTGAACTAAAGGGGGTTTAAGTCTTAAAATTTTATAGTGAAATAGCTCTTTTGCTCGTCATAATAATTTATTATTCCTACCAAGTGAAATTTAACCTTTCTCTTTGATTTTAAAAGTTATTCTTCCCAGGATGCCTACGTTTTAAACTAGAATGATCTGATCCGATAATTGAGGGAGTGGCATTGGTATACACTTGAAGATACTGGATTCTCAAATCACTAAGGAAAGCAGAAAGAACAGAATAATTAAGTGTTTGGTGCAAGTGAGAATGCGAAATATGCTTATTATCATTTTTGGGTTAAGTAATATGTTTAAAATTATTACCAAAAAAAATATGTTTAATTTTTAGCCATTGTTTGGGCTTTAGTAGTGTGTTTAGTTGAGGTGGATGCTATGGAACCAAGTTCTTTGTTTAACTGAGACTGAATTCTCCTTTGTCCACACATAATCACAAGAATAATTGATCATCTTTTATTTAGATGAATCATGAATGACAAAAATAACTGATCTTAGAAGACAAATGTGGTTGAGAAGTTTAGTTTCACAGTCCTTCTGTTTATATAGCTATTCAGCTACTTACTTGAATGGGCTTATGCTTCAAGAACTTAAATTTCATCTAAAAATTATTTCTTTTCTCTACAGGTTCATCTTTTTTTCGCGACGACACTAGGTTGCGTGCTCTTCGCTTCCTGGATCACATGCTTGTATGGATTCATATTTTAGCTTGAGCATGCTTGCAGGAATATATGCTATAATGTTTGGCAACAGTACAATGTTACAAAATGGTTTAAAGCTCAGCATTAATTGGAAAACTTTTCATTTTGTAGGAAAGAGATAACATGCAGAAGTCTGAGTTTTTAAAGGCGTTGTCTGACATGTGGAAAGATTTTGACTCCCGTGTACTGCGTTATAAGGTTTGGAGGTCATCCCTGTGTATAAGTCATTTTTTTATTTGATAAATCAACTATGTGCTCTTCTGTTGCTCAAGTACTTGTTAATTGCTTTTGCAATTCTAAATGGTTGGAGAACTTATCATATTGGTATTGTGATGTAGGTTCTTCCTCCACTATGCGCAGAGCTCCGGAATGTGGTAATGCAACCCATGATTCTTCCCATGGTTCTGACAATTGCAGAATCTCAGGTATTATCTGCTTCACCATGTTTATCTTGATATGTATAGCTGGTACGCTTGACTAATTTTTTTAATCCAAATTTAAATTCTGCCAATTGTTATTATTATTATGTTGAGTGTATGGTATAAACATGTAGCATCACCTAATTTCTTTAATCTTGTTTCTTGCAATCTGTGTGAGGTTTAGGGTCATCTAATAAGGTGGTGGTGTTGTAGTCTCAATTTTGAAGCAAACATTACTGTGGATTCGCACGAGTTCATCACTGGACATGTTTAGTGACTTGAATGGCTATTCAGGCTGTGAAGCAGAAAATTATGACGAGAAACTGTTTCTGAAAGAAGTATGTTATGTGTGTTATCAACGACTAGAACAATTTATCATGGATAGAAACAGTGTATTATTTATCACAGTCGAAGCACACTCATTAATCGAAATGTAGTAGATGAATTTGAGAGGAAATCTTGAGAGAATTGTAACTAACTTTTGCTGCCTAAATTCTGGAAATGAAAAAAACACATTACCTGAGCTATAACAGCTAACCTACCTCAACTGATTGAGTTGTATATACAAAATAATCTCAACTCGCCAACCTACCTAATTTAATCTACTCGATTGTCATTCACAATGCATCACAGCGCCTAGATATTTTCTGTACACGTCAGCTTACGTAGCTCTCTCAACCAACTAAGGGCACAATGCACTACATAACAGCTTTGATTCATTCCCAGCTCATTGCACTGCACTGTCCATCTCAGCTTGACATCTTCAACGATAATTTTAAGTAAAACCTTGTAAATTATCCTTGGTGAAACATTGTAGCCTATGTACTCATCTTTGAGTATATGTTTGCATAGCTCAATCTTATAATAGAATCTCCTAATGTTTGATCTTTGCTTGTACTGTCTGTTTTTGTCCTTGCACCAATGTTGTATTCCAGAACATGCTTCAAAGTTATGTATGTAATATTGCTTATTCATGTCAATTTGTTTGTCTCTTATTGTTCACTTTTCTGTTATTGAATCTATTAAATTGATTTGTACAGCAGTACAAGGATTAATCATTACATTTCCGGGTGAATTACCAGGACTGATCTTTATAAGCTGTCGCGATGTAATTAACTACATGTATTGTCAATCAATTTTGTGTAATATGACTGATTGAGTGGTGCACTGCAGGATAAAAGTGATTTTGAGATGTCAACCCTGCCAGCTCTTGTTCCTGTCCTAAGCAGTGCAGCAGGTGAAACATTATTGCTACTAGTTAAGCATGCAGAGCTTATTATCAACAAGGTAAGAAAGTAGCTGCTGGCCTTTTGGTTATTCTGTTAATTGTTTATAACCTGATCACTTTTTAACGATTGCAGTGCATATATTCAAACTTGTAATAGTGATGCCTCCTAAACACCTAAGAAGAGGAAGGGGAAAAAAAGAAAAAGGAAAAAGAAAAAGAAAACCAAGCTTGTTTATTAAGAAGCGGAATACTATAGGACAGTGGCAAAAGCTTAACTTAGGCCTTGTTTGAAGAGAAACAACAGAAGACTTTTCTAGTTTCTCATTCTTACTCATTTTTTTGTTTAATACTTACCTACCTGGTGTTTTTTTTCTTTTTGACGAAAGGTATATTAATTCAAATAGTACCAAGACCTATTGATCAGTACAAAATATCTGATCCCCTACTCCTAAGCCTATAGGAGTCCAGAAGAGCCAAAGTATCTGCAAACTCACTTGCTACATTTCTATTACTCCAGCAGTACAAATTCTGAATGCATCTAAATTTGATATGGGAAATACAATCTTTTGCCCCTCGAAAGTCCTATTATTCCTGTCTAAGCATAGCCCATAATTAATATACACAACTGAATAGACCTCCATAGTTATCTGCACCTATTGTTAGGCTTCTGTCCCAGCCAGCAATTGAACAGCTGCTACAAATTTCCTGGCATCACCCGATTGAACGCCACAGAGATTTACAAACATGCACCATATCTGCCAAACAACATTGCAATGAATAAAAAGACGATTGACTGATTCCATCGCCTGTCTGAACATGCTACATCTACTACAGATTACTCCTCTCCTTTGCAAATTATCTTGAGTGAGGCAAGAATCATTTGATGCAATCCACCCAACAGAAGCAACTTTCAGAAGGGCTCTTGTTTTTCAAATAAGCTTCCAGGGCCAGTTACATTTCCCTGAATCATCTTGCCCTAAAGTAATTTATAGGACGACTTAACTGAAAATTCTCTGTCAATGCTGCCTTCCCAGAATAAGCGATCTTCTTTGTCTTTAACTGAAAGTGCAGCATTTAATTTTTGTAGTAAGCTGCTCACATTCCCAATCTCCCAATCATTGAAATTCCTTCTAAAAATAAGATTCCAACTGCCTCAGTATATGTTCCATCAGTGGCCAAATTATACAAATCTAAAAATATATCCTTTAAATGAGTATTTTCCAACCATTTATCCACCCAGAATCTGACCATTCCTCCATATCCAATTTTCAGACTTGTATTGAACATTAAATTCATCCCTACAATTTGTTATTTGCCTCCACAAATCTACTCCATAAGGTTCCTTCTCAAGCTTAGTACACCAGGAAGATTCCAACCCATATTTAACTGTTCCTACCTTCTTCCTCAATCCTTCTTTTCCATTGTTGCACCTCCAATGCCATTTATATAGAAAACTATTGTTGTGCAATTTCAGATTTCTGACTCCCATGCCTCCAAACTTTTTATTCTGAATGACCGTTGACCATTTTACTAAATGGTATCTCTTGTTAACACTCCCACCTTCCCATAAAACAGATCTGATTTTGTTAAGTTGCTTCATAATATTTGTAGGGATTAGAAGCAAAGACAGGGGATATGTTGGTATACCATCCAAACTGTTCACCAAAGTCAACACCCCCCAATGAGATAAATACCGCTTTCCCAAGGCATCAATTTCTTCTTACATCTCAATTACTTCTTGCCACATCAATGTATCATTTTGTCTTGCCCCCAATGGCAGTATACTGTAGGGAATTTCTCCACCTTGCAATAATCCTTGCAAGTTGATATATACTTGGTGCTTGTTTATTATCGTTGCTTTATCGCTCATAGCATCTTCTCATCTGTAGGCTAGTCAAGACCACTTAATCTCACATGTCCTGCCCATGCTTGTCCGAGCTTATGATGATACTGATCCACGTTTGCAAGAGGAAGTCCTGAAAAAGACTGTACCACTTGCTAAGCAACTTGATGTTCAGGTAATCGGCGTCCTTTATTATTTCTAATTGTCACATCAGTTGGTTGGCATTGAGACTAATGGCTGTTTATATTGAGTTCACCGGTTCTTTCAAGAAAAGGAAAAGGAAAAAAATGTTGTATAATCTGATCCTCCTAATGAAAATTCCTTAATGAAGTTTCATCACTGAGGAAGATCCTCAGGCAGCTCTAACTTGATAGAGAATGTGAGTGCCAAGATGAAGTGAAAGTAGGTGAGAGGGATGCCGGGTGTTTGGGGACATGTTTACTCAGTTTCTGATATAGGGGTGGAAATTTGTGAGGTACTTGCATAGAATACTTTCTGGCAAGAACAATGACAGAAAGACGTCATTTTTAAGGACTGGAAGAAATAATGAGATTGGATCTTGGGCTATGGTATTGTAGCCAGCCCGTAACCTACACGTTCTTTGTATTGATGACACGGTAGAATATGAGATGCAGATACAATTCGTTCAAATTGAACATTATTTAAGCAAATTCTCTCTAGGTTTATACTCATTGATAAGTGATTTAGTTAATAGAAAAGCAAGGTATGAGGGCAAATCCTAAAATGGAGAGGTTACATAAAAATCTCAGAACATTTGCTAGGTGAGTCGTGGAAGGCACTCTATAGAAGATAGTATGTTTTATTTCTTCTCCCTTTTAAGAATGTTGTAGGAAAAACTTCTATTGAATTATCAGCTTCGGAACCTATGTTGTAGTTTTGGAAGTATACTAATTGCAACCATTCCTTCTCTAGCTTCTGAGGTGTTCAGAATTTGGTTGTATTATCTATTTTGAGTTTTAAACCATCATTTAGATTAGTGTTGCAATGGTGTAGCCTTTTCGTGGCCTGTAACCATTTCTCTAGAAAGTAATATTAAAAATGACTGTTCTTTATAAATGTGGCTAGCGGATTAATGAAAAAAAAAAAAAAACTGTGGCTAGTGGATTTCATATCTCAACCGTTCTATGTAATTTGAAAAATAATGTTGCTGTTTCAGTTTCACAGTATGCTCAATTTTCCTTTTGTTAATTACATGGGTTGATTATGTATAAAATGTTAAGAATTACATTTAAAGTTAATATCCCGCGCAAAAAGCTTTATAAAAATGGTTTTATCTCATTGTAACTCCTTGGAATGAATTATCTCGTTAACCATTCAAGATTTAAGATAAATATTGACACTTTATTGGGTTAGTCATAGTCTTCTATTTGTGGAGTTAATGAACTTCACTTAGAATTTTGAAGATTGTTCACAGTTGATTCGTGTGTGTGTATGGTAAGCTTAATTTTAGTTGACCACTTAACACTAGTTTCCTGTGACACAATGAGGTCTATTTCTCTTTGTCAAACATTGATTAACCCGCATATGAGGTTTATTTCTCATTTTCAAATATTGATGTAACCTGCATAAGTGTTAGGGGAGAGATTAATGCTTGGATGTGAATGAATATGATCTTAAGGTCTGGAGAACTAGTATCACATCACTGCTATTAGACTTATAATAATTGATTTCATATTTGAGTTTGTAAATGCTTCTTTTTTTTGCAGTTAGTAAAACAGGCAATCATGCCTCGCGTTCATGGTTTGGCACTGAAAACAACTGTTGCTGCGGTACGTAGTCATTATTCTGTGCAGGAATGTTATGGCATGAGTTACTCAAAAGTCTTGTGAGTTGTGACAGCGAATTGAAACACCACAAGATCCTGAATATTGAGGAATTGATAGTTTCATTGTAAATTTCATCCTCTCAGAGCAAAAGACTGCTTGTTTTGGTAGGATGAAAATTGCTTTGGCACGTCAATAACCCTAAATTTTTTTGGTCACATTTGTTTACCTGTGAACATTCTTAAATCATTTTTTCTTGATACATAAGTTCTTTTTTCCAGTGTCACTGATTGTTGATAAGCTAGCCCTTTCTTTTTGGTGGTTGACCAAGTTGAACATTGATAGACACGCAATGATTTTTTCTCTTTGCAGGTGAGGGTCAATGCATTGTTATGTTTGGGGGATATGGTTCACACGCTAGATAGGCCTGCTGTTCTAGAGATCTTACAGACAATACAACGTTGTACTGCAGTTGATCGTTCTGCACCAACTCTTATGTGTACCCTTGGAGTAGCCAACTCTATCTTGAAGAAGGTATATGCTGTCTCGGCCAACTTGATTGCTGGTGCTTACACCAACAGTATCTAACTGATTGCTTTGCTTTTACCTAAAATTATTTTTCTCCAGAATGGGATAGAATTTGTGGCGGAGCATGTCCTTCCACTTGTCATGCCTCTTCTCATTGCTCAACAATTAAACGTTCAGCAGTTTGCAAAATATATGGCTTTTGTGAAGGATATTCTCAGGTATTACATTTTACATCCAGCCGCTAATACTCATCCCCCCAACCCCTCCACAAACACACACACTTGAAAGAGGGATTCTGGAATTGATGAGCTAACTGGTAGCCTGTGTTTTCTTATTCTCTCCAGTTGTTTCATGATTAGTTGGATACCAACTGCAAAACTTGTGTGCTTTAGTCTTGCTTTTGCTTAATTGAGAACTTACCCCC
>ML312768.1:0-12189 GCA_005239505.1 Nicotiana paniculata
TCCTGATTCTTATAAGATTCTTGATGAAGAGTTAGTCCTAATAATGTGTATGGAGAATATCGATCTTACGTCACTCCGAAAGGTTCAGAATATGATTCCAATGAGTCCTACATGCATTTTATATATATATATATATATATATATAAAATGCATGTAGGACTCATTGGAATCATATTCTGAACCTTTCGGAGTGACGTAAGGTCGATATTCTCCNTATATATATATATATATATATATATATATATATATATATATATATATATATATATATATATATATATATATATATATATATTTATTTATTTTACTCTACCGTGCCACACTATAGTCGGCCGGGTATGGCACCTATTGTGCAACCACTGATCAGTTGGGTTTTTCTTGAGCTCCACGTGGCCGGGTATGTTTTACCGAGCCTATTACGGCCGGGTACGATATGATGATGATGTTTCCCACAGAGGCGTATGTTTTAAAAGTTGATGTATATATATATGTATGTATCACGCATTTCATGTCAGTATCCCTCAGAGGTACCCAGATGTTAGAGGTTGTATATACTCTATCCCTGTTTACATTACTGTTCTTACTTATGCTTTCATGCTTCACATACTCAGTACTTTATTCGTACTGATGTTCTTTTTATTTGTGGATGCTGCATGTCATGCTGCAGGTCCTGGTAGACAGGTAGACGCAACTCCCCCACCACAGTAGGCTTCCTAGTTCAGCAGTTATTGGCAAGATCCTTTCTCCGGACTTGCCGTGGTCTTGGTATGCATTTTTATTATTAAATATTATGGGTATGTCGGGACCCTGTTCCGGCAATGTTGTATCACTTAAGCTCCTTTAGAGTCTCATAGACAGGTGTTGACTCATGTATAGTTGGTATGCCTTGTTGGCTAATTTTTGTTGTATAGTCTTTCATGACAGCATTGTAGCTTGTACCTTATATATAGTTTGTTAGTAGTCTTGTCATCCCATGTGATGTAAGTTCATGCAATTATCTTTCATTGTTTATTGTTCATGATCCATATCTACCATTTATATTGAGCTCGTCGGCCCTTAAAGATAATAAAGAATGTTAGATAAAATGTACGTTGGTGCTCGGCAAGTATGGCCCGGGTGCTAGTCATGATCCTCCAGTTTGGGTCGTGACAAACTTGGTATCAGAGAAAGTCTGTCCTAGGGATTGTCTATGAGCCGTGTCTAGTAGAGTCTTGACTATGGATGTGTAGCGCGCCACATTTTTAATCAGGAGACTACATGATATCTAGGGTTGTTACCTTCTTCCTGAATCTAGATTGTGCGTAGAGTTGAGTCTTTAGTGTTCGTATCTAATATTAACCTTGTTTTTTTTCAGCGATGCCTTCGACTAGGAAACAAGCAATTAGTAGACGACTTGATATAGCTGCGGGAGAGGGTACCAGTTAGGTGCCTCAAGCTAGAGCAGGACAAAGTGAGGCTCTAAGTGAGATGTCATCTCATACCTCATCTACTCCGTCTCATCCAGAGGATATTTAGGAGGCAGCTAGCACCACCAGTTCCTCCGTCTGGCCCTACAGACCAGGATATGCGGAGTGCGGCGCAGTTATTGAATAGCTTGGTAGCTACTCAGGCTTAGAGGCAGAATACCGGTGCTGTTGATAAACTAGATAGTACGAGAGTTTGTGATTTTATTAATCTAGACCCTCCAGTGCTTACCGGATCAGACACCAAGGAAGACCCGCAGACTTTTATTGTCCAGATTCATCGTACACTGCGGGTTATGCATGCTACAGATACAGAGTCAGTAGAGTTGGCTTCTTATCAGTTTCGCGATTTAGCGATTTTCTAGTATGATAGTTGGGAGAGATCCAGGGGTCTGAACGCCCCTCCAGCTGTGTGGAAGGAATTTTCTGAGGCCTTTCTTTGTCACTATTTGCCAGTTGAGATACGAAGAGCTAGAGATGATAAGTTCTTGAACCTTAAATAAGGTAATATGAGTGTGCAAGAGTATAGTATGCAGTTTGATTCTTTAGCAAGGTATGCTCCCCATATGGTGGCCGAAGTGAGTGGTAGGGTGCATATGTTCGTGAATGGGTTGGGACCATATCTGATAAATGAGTGCATGACAGCCTCCTTGGTGGAGGGCATGGATATTTCCCGTATTCAGGATTATGCCCATACCCTAGAGGATCGTAAGCGCCAGCAAAGGGCATATAGGGAGCAGTATAAGGGCCAACATAAGCAGGCGAGATTTGTAGGGTATTCTCATGACTTTAGAGGTAGTGTTAGGCCCCAGTCTTCGAGGAGTTCAACGCCACCTATAGCTAGTGCTCCTCCACAATTTCAGAGGCCTCGGTATGACCGATTTACCTAGTCTGGTCCAGGTCAGAGTTCACGGGCATCAGACTCACAATATCATAAGGATACTAGTCAAACGAGACCCCCAACACCCTGTTGTGATTAGTGCGGCAAGGCCCACTTTGGACTGTGCCGTCTAGGTTCTGATGCGTGCTATTCTTGCAGACAACCTGGCCATATGATGCGGGATTGTCCTAATAGAGAAGGTGGTGGTATGTCTCAACAAACTGGATCTGTGTCTGGTTCTTCCTCATCAGTTCGACCTCCAGCACAGGGTTTTCAGTAGTCGACAGGTCGTGGTAGAGGTAGAGGTGCAGTGCTGAGTTCGAGTGGTGCTCAAAATCGAACATATGCTTTAGTAGGTCGACATGATCTTGAGTCGTCTCAGGATGTTGTTACAGGTAGATTGTCAGTGTTTTCTTACGATGTATATGCGTTGATTGATCCGGGATCTACATTATCATATGTTACACCCTTTGTGGCTAATAAGTTTGGTGTTGAACCTGAATTGATAAGTAAACCACTTGCGATATCTATTCCTATAGGAGATTCTGTGATTGCTAGAGGTTATATAGAGGTTGCACAGTGATGATTTGTAATCGTCAAACCTCGGTGAATTTATTTGAATTAGAAATGGTTGATTTCGGTGTGATAATGGGAATGGACTGGTTAGCCTCATGCTATGAAAATGTTTATTGTCGTACGAAGATAGTTAGGTTTCAATTTCCCGATGAACCCGTCATCGAGTGGAAAGGGAACATTGCTATGCCAAAAGGTAGGTTTATTTCCTATCTTAAGGCAAGGAAGATGATCTCAAAAGGTTACATTTATCATCTCGTTCGCGTTAGGGATGCGGAGGCGAAGCCGCCTACTCGACAAACCATCTCCGTGGTCAATGAATTTCTAGATGTTTTTCCAGATGAACTCCTAGGTCTTCCTCCTGAAAGGGAGATTGAGTTTAGCATTGATGTGTTACCTGACACTCAACCCATATCTATTCCTCCATACAGGATGGCCCCGACAGAGTTGCAAGAGTTGAAGGCGCAGTTGAAGGACATTCTGGATAAAGGCTTTATTAGGCCTAGAACTTGACCTTGGGGTGCGCCAGTCCTGTTCGTTCGGAATAAAGACGGATCATTAAGGATGTGTATTGATTATCGACAATTGAATAAGTTTACTATAAAGAACAAGTACCCACTTCCAAGGATTGACGACCTGTTTGACCAACTCCAGGGTGCCAAGTATTTCTCCAAGATTGACTTACGTTCAGGGTATCATCAGGTGAGGGTTAAGGAGAAGGATATTCCAAAGGCGGCCTTCCGGACAAGATATGGGCACTTTGAGTTCTTGGTGATGTCGTTCGGACTAAAAAATGCCTCAGTAGCTTTTATGGATCTCATGAATACTGTATTCAGGCCCTATCTTGATGTGTTTATGATTGTATTCATTGATGACATTTTGGTGTATTCTCGTTCTGAGGCGGAACATGCGCCCACTTGCGGATAGTATTACAGACGCTTCAGGATCGTAAGTTATATGCTAAGCTCTCCAAATGTGAATTCTGGCTGAATTCAGTAGCATTCTTTGTCCATGTGATATCTGACGAGGGTACTAGTGTCGACACTCAAAAGATTGATGCAGTAAAGAATTGGCCGAGACCTACAACACCATCAGAAGTCCGCAGCTTCCTGGGGCTAGCAGGATATTATAAGCGATTTGTAGAAGGGTTTTCCTCTATATCAGCACCATTTACTAAGTTAACGCAGGAAGCTACTAAGTTCCAGTGGTCTGACGCTTGTGAACGAAGTTTTCAGGAGTTAAAGAATCGATTGGCATCTGCGCCAGTGCTCACTCTACCAGAAGGAACAAAAAGTTATGTCGTATATTGTGATCCCTCGGGTATAGGTTTGGGGTGCGTATTGATGCAACATGGGAAGGTGATTGCTTATGCATCAAGACAATTGAAGAAGCATGAAAAGAATTACCCGACCCATGATTTGGAATTGGCTGCAGTAATATATGCTTTGAAGATATGGCGACACTACTTATACGACATCCATATTAACATCTACACAGATCACAAGAATTTGAAATACATCTTCAAGCAGAATGAGTTGAATTTGAGGCAACGTAGGTTGCTTGAATTACTGAAAGATTACGATGTCGAGATATTGTACCATCCCGGTAAAGCCAATGTTGTGGAAGACGCTCTCAATCGTAAGTCAATGAGAACCTTAGTACACATTGAGGTAGGTAGACAAGGGTTGACTAAAGAGCTTCATCAGCTAGCCAATATGAGAATTAGATTGTTAGGCTCTGATGACGGAGGGGTTACTGTATAGAATACATCAGAATCATCTTTGGTAGCCGAGGTAAAAGTACGACAGTATGAAGATACTACCTTAATACGATTGAGAGAGAGCATTCAATAGTGTAAAATTACGTCTTTTGAGATCAGAGCAGATGGGGCACTAAGATACCAGGGTCGGTTATGTGTGCCTGATGTGGTAGGGTTGAGAGAGAAGATTATGATTGAGATTCATCAATCCCGATATTCCATCCATCCTGGATCGACAAAGATGTATCATGATGTTAAGGAGCAGTATTGGTGGGATAACATGAAGAAGTCTTGCAGAATTTGTAGCCCAGTGTCCTAATTGTCAACAAGTAAAAATCAAACATCAGAAACCCAGTGGATTGCTTCAGAATATAGAGATTCCGACCTAGAAATGGGAGGTGATTAATATAGACTTAATTATTTGATTACCTCGCTCCTATCATAAGTTTGACTCCATATGGGTGATAGTTGATCGACCTTCAAAATGTGCCCATTTTCGGCCAGTTAAGACAACTTACATAGCTGAAGATTATGCGAAGTTATATATCAAGGAGATTGTTAGGATTCATGGTGTGCCGGTATCTATTATATCAGACCGAGGAGCACTATTTGCAGCTAACTTTTGGAGGTCTTTTCAGAAAGTTTTAGGCACACAAGTGAATCTCAGCAATGCATTCCATCCACAAACTGACGGACAGGCTGAACGTACCATTCAAACACTTGAAGATATGCTACGAGCATGTGTTTTGGATTTCAAGGGGAATTGGTATGACCATCTTCCACTCATAGAATTTTCCTACAATAATAGCTACCATTCTACTATTAAAATGGCCCCGTACGAGGCACTATACGGGAGGAGATGTAGATCACCACTTGGATGGTTCGAATTCGGTGAAATAGAACTATATGGGCCAGATTTGATTCACCAAGCCATTGAGAAGGTGAAACTGATACAAGAGCGGATGAGGACGGCGCAGAGCAGGCAAAAGTCTTATTCTGATGTCCGACGTTGTGATCTGGAGTTTGAGGTTGGTGTCGCGCCCCCTCTTTCCTCGCGAAGATCGGGTTTATGACATTCGGTTGAGACAACTCTTTCCTTTTGGGAAAGGGGTTTGTGTTTTTGATAGTCGCCACCTAACGATTTTTTTAAAGGTGTGTTAGGACACCAAAGAGGTTCATTTACAACTACGTTGTTAACCAGAGATAGGGTAAGAGCTTGAAATTATCCTAAGGGGAAGGTGTTAGGCACCCCTCAGGATCCACAGGTTCCCGGCCAAACAGGTTTTGTGAATTTGTACGGTTTAGCAAACAAACAAATAAAGGCTCAAATAATAGGGGATTTAAGTCTTAAGCATGCACATGTTTGAAAATAGTAAAGAAGGTTAGATTTTGAAAAGATTACGATCTAATCATATAAAGGCTATCCTAGGTTTATAATAATATGGATCACATTAGTACAATACTCGGTAATCACTCCTCGAAGAAGGGCTACACGTGGTATTAGCGCACCGGTCATCATATCCATATCTACCCTTCCCCACCCCGTGAAAGTAACTAAATCGAGTGTTGGTCTCGGCCTCTATTGCATATTGTTACCCGTCCCTTCTTATCAGTCCCGGAGGAATTTATGACTTCTATCCTATAAGGGAGGTTCTAGGCAGATCCTCAGGTTTAAAGGCAAAACACTAAGCGAAAAACAAGAAACATATAGGACTGCAATTAAGGGGGGATAAACATACAAACAGGAAAAGGCTCAAGTACCTCCACAGATAAGGCAAATAAGCAGCATACTCAAACACAGTTAAAGTCTTTTGACTCAGATCCTAAAAGATGGTATCTAAATAATAATAACAAAGAGGCAGATCTAGTTTTATTCCTTGTAACTGATTTCCTAAGACTTTCCTAGGTGTGTAGCAGTTATGAGACAATTTAAGGTCGTTATACCTAATAGCATGCAGTTCTAAGTGTTCAGAACTCAGAATTATTACCAGTTGATTGCGAGAATTGAGTGAAGTATTTCATACCTTTTACATGCACCAGTAGTTAGACTAGGTGTTGTTAAGCGAGTATGAATGAAATCCTAAAATATGGTATCTAATTCACAGGTAGGGATGTAGAATGATGCATATACAGAATCCTAAGTAGGATTTCTAAATGCACAATAATTACAACATTAAGCATGATTTCAGAAGATGCAAGAGCGACCGTTTATTTTAGTGTTGTTCATCCTAGAGAAGGATTTCTAAGCGTGCATAGCAGTATAAAACATAATTATAGGAGATACCAGTTATTAGAATTATTTTCCTTAACCCAGGACTTTCTAAGTGATATAATATCAAAATGATGTGCTGAAAGTAGTAGATATGAGACCTAGGAAGCATGGTTTCTAATGCATGATTTGCACATGTTGGTCCTAAACGTGGTTTCTATTGCGCAAGTAGGAAATGTAAACCTAGAATGATGGAATCTACCCTTTTAACAGTTATATCATGCATAGTTACCCCTCCCTTTGCACTATCCATCCCTAAAGAGTTGTTTACAATAATTATTACAGGCCATTTGCATGAATTATATAACTGAATAATGAAAAGAAGAAGTTATACTATAGGGAGCCTACTGATAGCCCCAAAATCTCCAGAATTTCTCAATGCCACTAATGTTCACAGCCTTTCATATAATCCAGGTGTGTCAGAGTTCCCTAAGGATCTCAAAGGATCCCGGGCAATGCTCACACCCAGATTTCCATAACCAAATTTGAGAGTAAGTGCAGTGTGGAAAGGCCAGCTCTTGTGTGTCAAAGTTTAGAGGGAGCTCAAGGATCCCAAGGCAATGTTCACACAAGAGGGGCAGAACCTAATGTCTAAGAGTATAGTGGAAGTGCTCATAGTGAGTAAGAACAGTTTTAGAACAGTTTTGAGAAAGAGAGATGTTTAATGAAAATTAGCTTGAAAAGGGTAAGGAAGTAGCACAACCAACATACTCAAACAACACACACAGAACAATAAACAGGAATTAAGACAAGTTCAACAACCACAAGCAGGGAGATGAGGGATTGGGGACAAGTATGAAGCACATAGGAACAGGCTTGCACACAAGTAGGCCTCAGAAAAGTATTACAAGACTTAAACTGTCATAACATAGTCCTTTACAAGGATTCATATAAGGATCCAAATAGCATCAGGTTGAGGGGTGTTAGAGTACACACTATATTCAGAACTACATGCTTATCATGTACTGGGTCAGGGGATAGGGCAGAATTGTAACAAACAAATAGGAGGAGCAGTAGACATGCTGAAATAAGGGGAAGGGAAATCACATAGACAAAATAGATATGCTAGTTACAGGGTAAACAAGTAGAAGCACAAAAGGAATAAGAGAAAGTGCAATACGAACATAAACATGTTGTTTTGGATGTTGTAAATCAAATAGAAGACATACCAGTCAAGATTGAGAGAATAGAACAGTAGTGTGCAGAGAAGTAGAGAAATAGGACAGTAGTGTGCAGAGCAAGAGAGCAGTAGAGCAAGTAGAGCAGTAATAAGTTACTCAGTCTTGGCTTTCAGTCGACTGAGTAGCCAGTAGTCAATAAGAGAAGCAAGAGAGAATGTGTAGGAAAGTAAGAGAGAGCAATGAGTATGTTTGTGTGTGTGTGTGATGTTAATGAAAGAGTAGAGTACTTATAGTTTTGAATACGAGTAGAGAAATAAGATAAGGAGTACTAGTCTAACATAATTATAGAAATAATACTCAATCAGAATCAATTAAAGACCTGGACTCCCTTTAATTAGGGAGTCATAGTTCAAACGGGCAAAATTAGAATCAAATAAGGAAAGAATCAACTACAAGACTGATTTTACCCTAATAGGAGTAGTAAAAGCATGTAGCATGTAATAAAGACCAAATACAGAATATTTCAAGTAAGGAAAGTATACATTAAATAATTGAAAGCATATTCATAAGGTAGAGTATGATTTTAATTATGAAAATTAGTCAAGAGGATATTGAGTGAGATTCCAATCACAGGGAATTGATATCAAATCAAGGGACAGTATCACACATATAAGGAAATAATTCAAAATCAGTAAGAGTTATAAGGAAAATACACGAAATCACAGTTTTAAGGAGAATATCACAGAACCAGCAGAGAGTATCATGTAAGAAATCAGATGAACGAATAATCAGGCCTATTAAACGATAAATAGCACATGTTGAACAAAAATCAGAGAAACCCTAAGCAAGTAGTTAGAGGAACAATAGAGATTCAGAAACCCTAACAACAAATTAGAGCAGGAAGCACATAGAACATACATGAAAGCACAGGAGGTTCATGCAAACAACATCCCAAACAGACTCGAACTTCCAAATTGAATCCAGAAGTATTAGGATTTTTTATCAAAAAAAATGAATCGAACAAAAGGAAAAGCTCAGGTTATGTTTAAACATGCTGAAATCGTAAGGTAATGCTAAAAATTTGAAATAAATCATTTTGGAAAAAGGTTTTGAAACCTTAGTCTTGAAAGTGAGGAAATCGTTTGAAAACAAGATTTTTTGAGGAAAACATGTGCAAACCTTAAGATACACATAGATCTGTTACAGATCTAGAAAGATCGGAAGATTTTTTAAAGTTAGGGTTTCGAGAGAAAAACTAGAGAAGGAGAAGAAAACTCAAAATATTATCGGTCTTTGGCCGAAAAGTGTAAAGATCTTACTCGAACGGCCATAGATGGCCGAAAATATGGCATGAGACCAGAGAGGTGAGTTGAACTGTTTGGTTCACCTGAGAGCCTCAAACGATGACACAGATGTGAAGGATGGAGTCACAAGGCTGGTGAGAGGTGGAAACTTCATGATTTTCGGCGAGGAGGTTGCCGGAGAGGGGAGGAGACAGGCTCAGCCCACGTTTAGAGAGAGATGAGAGAGAGTTGAGAGACGGCTGAGTGAATGAGGGGAAGAATGAGATACAGGGGGGGTAGTCGTTTAGGGTTATTAATGAAAAGGGTGAATCTAGACCGTTGATTTGAAATAATCAACGACTCATATTGGAATGGGGATTGGGTCGGGTAATTTGGGAATTGGGCTTGGGTAGTTTAGGCTAGTTAATTGGGTTGGGGTCCGGTTGGATTTAGGGTAGAATTAAATACCCGTTAAAAAATAGATAAATAATTAATAAAAATAGCTAATAATTATATAAAAAGAAATTAATGCTAAATAAGTGAAATTAAAGTAATTAAATAATATTAAAATATAAAATGACTAATTATAAAAATGGTACAAAATGTACATTTAGGCTATAACTGCAAAAATTGTTGTAATTATAGCTAAATAATGTCAAATTGGCTAATTTGTGAAATGATTTAATCCTAATAGGATTAAAATGATATATTAAGCTAGGAAATATTTTTAAATTATTTATAATATAATTTATGAATAATTATTGAATTTAAAATACTGAATAAATTGGAAAAAAAATTAATAAAATATGGAAAATTATGGAAAAATACTAGTTATTATAAAAAAGTGATTTTGAAGGCACATATGAAAATATTAAAATAGTTTGAGGAAAAATTGGGTATCAACAGCTGGTGATTCGGTTTTCCTAAGGATCTCGCCGATGAAGGGTGTTATGCGTTTTGGGATGAAGGGTAAGCTGAGTCCACGGTATATCGGTTCGTACAAAATTCTTCGACGAATTGGACAGGTTGCTTATGAGTTAGAATTTCCCTCCGAATTGGAATTTGTCCACCCGGTATTCCATGTATCTATGTTGAGGAAATGTATTGGAGACCCTGCTCGGGTCGTCCCTATCAAATATGTACAAGTTACAGAGGATCTATCATATGAAGAAGTGTCAGTGGCTATATTAGATCGACAAGTCCGCAAGTTGAGATCAAATGATGTAGCTTCCGTCAAAGTATTGTGGAGGAACAAGAACAGGGAAGAAATTACTTGGGAAGCAGAAAAGGAGATGAAGTCTAAATACCCTTACTTGTTCCAAATTCAAGATAACGAGGATGCCGGGGGGACGCAGGATGCATTAGAAGGTGAAATGGATCTATGAGGTACGTATTAGCTTGAGAATACTCTTCCTTAATACAAAATGGTGATATACAGATAATGTACATATCCATAATGCTTGGTATAGCCTTGTGAGACTATACATTGTGTTTAAGTGCTTGCAAGTTTGGCTAGTATCCATTTTATAGGGGAAACTCGGCCGAAAATTTCTGTTGGAATCCACGATGAGTTAGGCTCCCCATAAACCCTTACATTCGAGGACAAATGTTCCCTGGGGGGGGGGGGTGTTACAACCCATATTCACGTACGTTGGTTCATGCCATAAGTTAGTCGACGTAAATCTGAGAAGAGATTATCTTTGACAAGATAAGAAGTTAATCATATTGTTCTTAAATGATACACGAGTGTATAAGGGTGATTAACAAGTATTAGAAGTTAAACGAATCAAGGATGTTGTAACACGTATTTTTGGGTAAACCTAAGGGTTCTTAATATTCTCAAGAGGTTGTGTTTTAAGGAATTTGAATCATATAATATATGTATCATAAGTCTTGTATTCAAACGAGTTATGAAACAAAAGTCGACAAAAAGTGTCACAACTTATGTTCATAATTTTATTTAAACTTTAGGTCAAATGTTACTAAGCGTTTCTCCCAATTTACTTGGAATTACGGGGTGATCTACCCACCAAATTGAAGATTTATGAGTGTAGTTTCCAAGAATTAAATTGTTTATCAATACAATATTGTAGTAGAGATATACAGGCATTGTTGCGAGACTGCACAGGCTGCTAGGTGACAAGTAGGTGTGTCACCTACTTGGTTAAATGAGAGCCCAAAAATAGACAATTTCGGTTTGGCCAAAGACCCCATTTAAAGTCTTATCTCTTGAAATATAAACCTCATTGTATATCACAAATAACCAGACCTAAACCCCTGCAAGCTTCCTCCCAAAAATTATCCACAAACCCTAATTGATTTTCTCTCTCTTTCAAGTTCTAATTGGGGGTAAAACCTAGAGTTTGAAGAACCAACATAAGGGCAGAGTTATCCAACAAGTAAGGTAAGTTTACTGCTCTATTTCATCCATTTTTTCTACTATAAATTTATGGAAATTCGTTCTATACTTGTAACAACTTAGGGGACGGTGATCGGAAGCCGTGAGTTCGAGTTATTCAATTGTAGCGGACTGTTTTGTGGACTATTTTGTGTTGCTGTTAGGCTGCGTATTTTATTTCGTTTTGGAGGAGTAAGGGTGTGTATAAACACCATATATATGTAGGGTGGTGGTCTGGTCGTTCGTTGTAATATTTCTGGGTCGTTTGACACTACTACGGTGGTCGTCTTATGTATGAAGTGATTAGGTTGTGTGGACTGTTTTGGGAGGCTCAATATAATTATCATTGATGTTGTTTGGGCTGTTTGGTGATTGTTTTAGTCTTGTGTGAAGTCATATATATAGGGGAGGTGCTGTACGTTTCATCGTAAAATATGTTATGG
>MDKI01283225.1:0-60000 GCA_005239505.1 Nicotiana paniculata
AGGATAATTGACACTAACAACTTTAGGAGCATTTAAATGGTGCGAAAATTAGGTATTCACAACTCCTTGTCACTACTTCTTCGAGGTTAGACTGGATACTTACTGTGAAAGTGTATATATGTCTAGTGTCCTTGTGGGAGCAGAGGCGCGGTTATTGCGGGACTTAGGTGAGCTACATTCCTCGTTACGAGTCTGTAGCATGCACAGAGTCTCCTCCCGAGTTATTTACTCACTCGTGTCTAATTGTATCCAAACATATGTAGTATTATATTGTGTGTTCTAGTTGATTCTCATACACTCGTGACACCGGGTTCTGAGGGTGCTTTTGGGTTGTTCAATATCAAAGTTGTAAAATATTGTTATTTACTCTGTAAATTTTATCTCTTACTATTTAATTGAAGGAAATTATGATTTCAAAAATACAAAAATGAGTAATGAAGTTAATCATTTAATTGTTGGCTTGCCTGACAACAGTGTTAGGCATCATCACGACCTTTAATGGATTTTGGGTCGTGACAGGTTCAGTTGGAGATGATGTTGTGCGCGTGAGGAAAATATGAGATAATTCATGAGTAATGAGACGATGTGGTCTCGTGATGAAGGGTCACTCGGAATGAGTGTGGATTTGATTCGTTATGCTTTTTGAATGGAGCTATTATTATTATTTCTAAGGCAAGGCTAGGCTAAATTGGAAGAAGATGAGTTGGTTAGTAATGGTTGAATCAACATGATTGTGGTAGTGATGGTTCCTTCGGCGTGAAGTTGTACATGTGGTTGGTAGATGCGCGTGCGGGATTGAGAGCCACCATAACTTGATTGATTTAGGAGGTATTTGGTTCAAATGGCCTTGTTGTGTAAATGGATTCTGGAAGAGTCATGATGGTTAGATCGCGACTTGAAGGTTGTATTTCCTGCGGTTTGGGAATTTAGTTGGGTGTTGCATTGGTTCTTCTGAAATGAGTTAAGTGAAAGGTTTCTAGCTAATTATGTGTTTATTCTACTAGTAGCTCAGGGGTTATGATGAATTCTTATACTCTCGTATAGCAGCGAGCGTGATGGGTGCAGTGAGCGGCATGGGAATTGGAAGTTGAGTATCAAGGTTACGGTTCGGTGTTGATAAGAATGTCACGAGCTCGGATGAGCAGGGAAGAATTCAGATGTTTAAGGTAAGCTAGCGTTATCTTAGTGTCGCCTGAGAATGGTGTTATACGGAAGAGGCATTGTGTATTGATTTGCAGATTGTGATTTACCTACCGGAATTAGTACGGTTGGTGGTATGGGTGAACGGACTTTACCACCTGAGCGGAAGGTCGTAGGAGTGTACCCCATAGGGAGATTTTTATAAGTGTGTCATGTTAGTCACTCGATTGTTAAAGATCAAAACCAAGCACAGAGGTTATGGTATTGTCGTTAATGTAAGAGTTTATGCCTGGAAGGCACTCTGGTCCTTTGGTTGTGAACTGTGGGAGTTGTTCCGGATTGGGATGACTTGATTATTCACACATATGTTGAGATCCCGCGTAGCTTGTGGTGTTATATGAGCAGGATGGATCCCGAGATATAGGTCATTTTATCGCACCTTAGTTGTGCTTGAGTTTTGTGGCTTATTGCACTATCCGTCTCCCTAGAGTTGTATTTTTGAACTTGGCGTGCTTGTGGCCGATATTCAGTATTTTGTAGTTAGAAGAATTATGGCTTGATGGGTATGTACTTATTTATCGTTATGGGTGGATCGGGTGGCACGCTGCCACGGGTACGTTATTTGGATGGGGTTGCGCGCCAATGGTATCATGTTTGGATCGGCTTATATGCCGCAACAGTATCATGTTTGGATCGGGTAGCACGCTGCAACAGTATCATGTTTGGATCGGGTTGCACGCTGCAATAGTATCATGTGTGGATTGTGTTGCAAGCCTCAACAACGAGACGTTGAGTATGGTTCCCTATATCTATACTTGTACATTTTGATTTTCCTCCCCGAGTTAGGTTCATAGCATTTGTTTGACCATTTTATTCGTTACGTTGGCTGGGTAGTTCTTTTGCAAAGTTCATTTTTTTCCTTATATACCATATTCAAGTTGTGTCTTGATGGCGCATTGATGGTGTCATATGAGATTTTTGTTAGTGTTTGAGATGGCTTATTTCCTGAGCATCTTGTACTTGGCGAGATGAGGTTATTGGACCTAAGATCAGTGCGATCAGAGCTATGAAGGTAGATGAAAGAGAAAATATTGTTACTTAGTTCAGAATGAGGTAATGGTTCTTGTCAGGAGGAGAGACTCCATGATTTAATGCTTCTGCAGGTGGTTATGAGTTTCTACACATCTCTTCCGTCGTGGTAGTAGTGCGAGAATTGGAACATTGCTTATATGTTTTATAGGGTGTACTGCGGACATCAGATTCATGAAATTGAAGCTATTGTGGTCGGAAGATGTTATTATGGGAAACCGACTTATGTGATGCATGGTGTGATTTCCGCATAGGTGCATGATCTTGTTTTGGTACAGTGTGTAGTTATTGACACGATGTTCGTATGTTAAAATCATGTCTCGTGGAGAATTCTGGATGTTGGAATTTGGTTCTAAGGCTTGTTATCTAAGGTTATAAGGAGGATCCTCAGTCTATCTCAAGGTAATGTGCTCACATGAGTTGCGGTGGCATGGGTAGGTGCACGAGTGTTAAACAGTGATTTTTGGAAAACTCCAGAGCAATCCTTAGCACGTTCGAGGACGAACATATGTTTAAGTAGGGGAGAATGTAACGACCTGGCCAGTCATTTTGAGCTCTAGCACATCATTCAACGGTTTGATACCTTGAGTAACTTCACTTCAGGTATTATGACTTGAACATGTGGTCGGAATTGAATTTCGGGACATTCGGAATTGATCTGGGAAGAAAATCCTAATTTCGGAAGCTTAAGTTGAAAGAATTAACTAAGGTTTGTCTTTTGAGAAAACGAACTCAGAATCAAGATTTAAAGTTTCCAATAGGTTCGTATGATGATTTCGGAATTGGTCGTATGTTTGGGTTGAGCATCGGACCACCCCGGGAGAATTTCAGTGCTTATTGTGGAAAATTGACACTTTGAAGGTTTAAGAATTTATTAAGTTTGGGTTGAGGTGGACTTTGATGTTACCGATGTCCGTTTGAGATTATGAACCTTGTAATAGGTTTGTATTGTGATTTATGACTTGCGCGCAAAGTTTGGCGTCATTCCAGGATGTTTCGGTATGGTTCGGAAGCGTTCGTCGAAGAATAGAAGTTTGAAAAGTTTTAAGAAGGAATTTGGTCGTCGATTCGTAATTTTGATATTGTTAGATATGATTTGAGGCCTCGAATAGGTTTGTGTCATGTGGTGGGACTGGTTGGTATGATTGGACGGGGTCCCGGAGGCCTTGGGTGAGTTCCGGATTGGAATCGTATCGAAATTTGAAGTTGAGGAATGCTGGTTTTGGCCAATTGTTGGTACAAGCGAACCTGCGGAAAAAGACCACAGGTGCGACTCCACAGAAGTGGCTAGGCTAGTGCAGATGCGTATTTTGCTGGGAAAGGTTGACACTGCAAATGCAATCGAGTGTCCGCAGAAGCGGAACCGCACCTGCGGGTGAGGCGTCGCAGAAATGACTGTAGGTGATCAGGTAGGCTGCAGGTGCGAAGCAATTCCTGCAGCGGCGTGAGCGCAGATGCGGCTCCTGGAGCGTAGAAGCGGGAATGGCTGTTGAGCAAGATTTCATAGAAGCGTGGATTTCACTGCAGAAGCGGCCAAGTTGATCGCAAAAGCAGGAGGTCGTCTGGGCAGAGGTGTTTTATAAAAACGGGATTTTGCCCATTTTCTTCCATTTTTCACTTGGTTGGGGCGATTTTTAAGAGCTTCAAGGCGGAGATTTTAATCAAGAAATACAAGGTAAGTGATTCCCACCTATTTCAATTTAAATACATGATTTGTATAAGGATTTAAACATGAAAAATTAGTAGGAATTGTGGGAGTTTTAGTAGAAAACCTAGAAATTGGTATTTTTGAATTTTGACCATGAAATTGGACATGGAATCTGGAATAAATTGTATATTTGACTTGTGGTGTTATAGGTAAGGTTTATCTTCAAAACTTTTCTGAATCCAGGCACGTGGGCCCGAGGGTGACTTTATCGACTTTTCGAGTGAAGTTGGTAATTATTATAAATTGATTTATTTTGAGTATTAAAGTATATATCTATGGATTTGCATATTGATTGACTAGTTTTGGAGCGACGGTCATCAATTAAGGTGTTAGAGTGGCGTGGAGCCGGTTAAGGAACTTCGGAGCAAGGTAAGTCTCATGTCTAACCTTGTGAGGTGGAAACAACCCCTAGGTGATAATTATTGTTATGTGCAACCGGTTGTGGATGTTACGTACGCATGAGGTGACGAGAGTCCATACACGGCTATAGCATGTTTATATCTGGGTAGACTTAGGATTTTGTCATGCAATACTTGAATTGCTTGAACTTATTCTGATGGATTAATTAATTGAAATTATAATTGAACTTGATTTAGAAATTTCACATATCTTAGGCCGAGTCTTATCACCTTGAGTTGTTAGCAAGATATTTGAGAAACGGTAAAGATTTTGTTTACTTTGTGCTCATGTACGATATTGTAAATATGTATCTCATGTCGAATGCTTTGGCAGTGTATAGATGCATCTATTGTTCATATTGCTCGACCCTCGGCAATGTACACGTTATTTTGGATCGGGTCGAACGACCTCAGCAGAATCGTGCGTGATTGCTAGTAGTTTGAACATTCACAAGATAAACCTTCCACACTAAAGTCCAATAGTTTATGGTATTTCTTATTTATTTGGTATTGACACTTGGCGATTTCTGAGATACTAAGGTAGAATACAAGATCGAAAAATTTATGTTTTATAAGGAATATTTGAAACATTATGATATTACAGATTTACTCCACTATGGTTGTGCACTTCATATCCTATGTGAATTATTATATCATTTTATTGGACCTCTAGTAAGTGTCGATGTCGGCATCTCGTCACTACTTCTCCGGGGTCAGGCTAGATATTTACTGGGTACGCCTTGATTTATGTACTCATGCTGCACTTTTGCACTAAATGTGCAGGCTGACATGTTCATTTGATTATCATTTTGGCGTGTAGGCATACCTGTGGAGGAGACTTTATGTGAGCTGCATTCCAGGATACGCATCGCAGTCCACCAAGTCTCCATTGTACTGTTTATTTTATCATGTCTTAATACATTCAGTACAGATATTGTATTATTATTGTATTCCTTAGAAAATGCTCATGCACTTGTGACACCGAATTTTGGGGTTCCTACTGGTTGTCCGTTATTGCAGTTCACGTAGTTCTTACTTACCCTATAAATTTCATTTTATACTACTTAAGTAATGGAGATTTTGATCTCGAAAGTAGTAAAATGAGTAAATAAATTGATAAACTAATGTTGGTTTGCCTGACGGCGACGTTATGCGTTATCACGACCTATAGTGGATTCTGGGTCGTGACAATTTCGTTTACTTCTTTAATCAACTTATAAATAAGATAATTTTTGTCCAATTCATTATTATCTCCGGTCTATAGATGTTGTCTATTTTTAAGATTTTTATGCACCTTTTAAGAAAGATACTAATAACCTTACTAAATATATATTTGCCTAAACAATCATTTATCACTGTTTAAACGTCTCTTCTATATAGAACTATTGGAGTATACTAACGCTCCAAGAAGTGAAATAGTAATGGTAGTTCTAGAAAATGAGTAAGAAATGACTTCTTGTTGTTATAAAAAGTCAAAAAAAAAAAAAAATTTAAATGAATTGATCGGTTTGTCAAAAGGAGTGATATTGAGATTGAGGGGGTAAAGTTTAAAAAAATTCAATTGTTACGATATGTTTTATTTCAACTTAGATCTTTCCTCTTAAAAGTTTCGAAAGTTTGGATATCACTGGACATTTATTTTAAGGTATTGGCTGTATAATGTGATTGTGAAATTAGTTAATGTCGAGAAGTTTCTTTTTCTTTTGTTGTGGGTAATTTTGACGCCTTCCTCATATACTTCTTGGTCTAATTCTTTGACATATTTCATTTATATATAGTTGTATTAAATGATACTTCCTCTATTTTAATTGTAACCTATAGTACTTTTTAATAGTATTTGAACATCTAAATTTTAATTTTAAAAAGTTGAATCGATCTAATTCAATTTAGCTTCAAAGGCTAGTTAAATTAACTCTTGAAAAGCAAAAAGTACCACCTAATAGATGAAATATATAATCCATCTATCTATATCTAATTATCTATATTTTATCTATACTTTATTAAAAGTAGAAGTTCTCAAATCAAAAAATTGAATTACCAAAATACGCTCCTTATTAATCTAAGTACCCTATAAAAAAAAAGGGAAAAACTAACGCCTACATATAATCTAAACGAACCTTCATACCTTTCTTAATAATCACAACCATCCACTGCAGTCTGAATGACATGGAAGTAGAAGGTCTGCAAATGTATAGAAGTGGCTGGTCACCACTTGTTTTTTTGGTGTATTCTATTTTGGAGGTTAAGGCATCAAGTCACCCTCATTTGTAATGTTTCATTGTGGCTATTATATATAAGTGACGATGGTTAAAGTTAAAAAAGAAAATAGTCAAATACTATCCGATCCTCCCCATCATATTTCATAGGATTTTCATTCGCTTTCTCAAAATTTTATAAATCAACTTGAGATTTTCTATTTTGACTACGTTGGATCTTAAATATTTTTGCAATTTGTATGAATCAAATCAAATTAGAGCAAAGATGGAAGAAAGCTAAGGTGTAGAAATTGCACAAGAATTGTTGAAACTTGGAGTTGCGAGTTTCCACCTTTTCTTTTCCTCATGTTTTGTGCGTTTAAGTTATGATGTTGTATACTTCAATATCACACGAGAGGGGTGATTTGTGTGGTGTCTAATTCACGTGCATTGATTATAGAATGACCTGATTCTTCTAAGTGTTCCGTAACTTACTGTTGCTGAAATAGTAAATGTGAATAGTAAAGAACACAATCATTTTTACATGGAAAACACCTGGATCAAAAGGTGAAAAAAAAATAACCTACTACTAAGTAGGATTTTCCCCAACACTTCACTAAATAACTGAGCCAAAACAGCATTTACAAAACTCTTTGTAAATCTAAGGATTAACTCTAATCCAGTTGTGGAAACCAACATCTAACTGTTGCAACAACTTCAAGTTAACTCTAACTTGAATACTTAGAGTACTTATACAATTTCCTCTAGATAAAGCTGAAAGGTACAATTTGAAACCACCTACTACAATTGAACTAGAATAAAAGACATGAACTTGGAACTGGTTCCTCTATTTGGTTCATGTAGCTTCAAGTTCGCACACTTGAATCACACAAGAATTGCTTGCAAAATGCCTTGTTATTTTGTTCTCAACTCACGTTTAACTTCTGCTTTTGTGCTCCCTGTGAAATGAGAACATCCTGTAATATATAAAGTTAATAGATTAAGAAATAACTAGAGTTCTAAAGCTACTCTTTCTTGGTGGAAGAGTTCTAGTTATCCTCAACTTCTAACTCCTCTCTTATCTTGGATAGTGTTCTCTTTGAGTAAGGATTTATTCTCCTTATCAATTATGCAACCTTTTCGATCAGGAGATATCAGATATAACAAGTTAAGCTTATCTCCTTCACGTGCATCCCTTATGCTCAAATATGCCCGTGTCAGTGTACACGGGGGATGTACCTGGTTCATGCCTGAGCTTCCTTTGTCAATCTTCAAAATAAAACTTCACTTGGGCCAACATGTTCCCCCTTTTTGATAATGACAAACTCTATGCTTTTTATAAGCTTAGGCCCTATTTAACTCAGCACAATGTTAGAACATTTTACCTTTTTAAGTCACTTATCATCAAGGGCCGGGTTCATTAGGTTATAAACATCACTGTCCAAAGTGTAAGCATAACCTCTTTCCCCCTTTTGGAATCATTTAAAAGTTGCATAAATATGTAAGATAACCAGCTTTTAAAATTACTCATGGCCACTAGGGCTACTTCAAATGCAATCATGGATTTGATCATCATATATCAATCTAAATATATTAACCATCTAAGAAATATCAACAAACAGTTAGAGAAAAAAGCAGTGAATTTCATTGATTGATAAGATCCTACCACAACACATAAGAAGAAATAAAGACAATCGAACATGAGCAAAAGAAACAAAAAAATCCCGAACTGGGCTAGGAGCAGGTTCTTGGTTTTTGGCTTGGAGCAGTTTCAGCATATCCTGAAGAATGCGATAATTCTTCGCCTTTTCTTTTTCCAGCTTAGCTCTGAAAGCATCTCTCTCAGTATCCACTTCTACCAACCTCTTCTTTTGCCTATGAATCTCAACATCCTTAGCCCCACTTTCTTGCACCAAAGCTCGCACTTTGCTATTCACTAGTACCTTTTTGGAAGAACCAGGTTCTTTGGGAGTGGTTTGGACTTCATAGTCACAAGCAGTTAGAGTGTTTGCCCCAAAATGATCCTTGCTTCTACCAACTTCCCATTTCTTGATGGGTATGTTGAAATGTGCAAGTACATCCATGAGAATAAAATCATAGGGTATGGCGTGAGTCTTGGTGCCATTCAGAACCTTATCAACAAGCTGGATGATGAGTCCAGGCCAATTGATTTGCCTCCCGATGTCCAAACATTCCATAAGGATCAGGTCCATGAATGTGGCAATGTGCCTCCTTTCCTACCTTAGCAGCACACATTTGTTTATAAATTCGAACATCATTTTGTGGGGTGGATTTATCTCACTTTTTTAAATAGCCTTGGGCTCAAGTTCCTCTTCATTATCACAAACTTTCTAGTAATGGCAAGGGTAGTAGGGAGATTCTCTATATTTGGCCATTTGAGCTTCGTATAATCATTGTACCCTTCAGGTACACCTAAGATCTCTCCCAGTTCTTTATCAACAAAAATCACTGTCACCCCTTGACCACACTGGTGACCCTACCATCTTTGATCTCACAGTTTACCATGAACTCCACAATTTCAATTTTGGCCAGTCTTCTATCCATTTGAAGGACCATGTCCTTCAAACCTTGCAACTGTAATTTCTCCAACAACATTAACATTCCTTCCTCTTCCAACTCCCTGAGGAGTCTGCCTTTCAAAATGGTTCTCTTCCCAAATTTAACCATCGTGTCCTTCTCAGCATGAGAATCTTCTTCCTCTTCCTCTTCCTCTCCACTCCATTCTTCTTCCTCCACAATTTTCACTTTTCTTGATTTCAGTGTAGACCTGGTTTTTTTAGCAAAGTGGATGGCTCAGCAAACTTTGTCTTTGAAACAGATTTATTTGTGGAAGTCTTGGATTTCTTAGCCTTAGAAGTCACAACCTCCACTTCTTCTGTCTCATATTTATCCCGAAGGACCAGGTCTATCTCATCAATTGTAGCAGCCTCAACAGGCTCAACCACTTTTTTCTTTCCCTTAGCAGCAACTTTTCTCTTACTTTTTGCTAAGGCTTTTTCCAGAAGCAGCCTTCCTCTTCTTGTTTGCCCTAGCAGTTCCAGGGGTTTTAACTCCTGAACTTCCTTTCTACTTGGGATTGTAACTGTCAGTCACCTTTTTCAGTAGGTCTGCAAGGGTTTCCTGTTCAGATGGAACAGGTTCATCAACATTCTTCCCTAGTCGAACCAACCCCTCAGCAGCTTCTCCAGACTCACTTCCCCCTGTTTCTCTCACACTTTCCTTTGCACAAGCAGATTCCTCACTCCAAACTAACATAGCACCCGATTATTTAGTTAGGCCAACAGGCGTGGGTGAAGAATCAACCACTCATTTTCCCATACCCCTCACAATACTCCCAGCACCCTCTCTCTCATTTTCTTTCCTTTTTTTATTTTCACCACCCACTTTTCCAAACTTAGTAGTTTCAACACCTGCCATAGATCCTACCAGCACTAACCTAGTCTCCAAATTCATAGCAACCTCAGAAATAGTTTTAGGAGTAACTTTAGGGTTGTATTTACCTGTTCTATATCAGAAAAACTATTTCTTCCCCCTCAGTCGAAGATTTGAACGATTCATCAGATTTCTAGGGTTCTTCTTCCCTATCCACTTTCAATTTTTCATTTATTTTCTTGATCTGCTCTCCACCAGTGATGACCTTGCCAGCCATCATTTTTACCCTTTTCTTAGAGGTTGGTGTGTTTGAAGAGGTGATTGAAGGCGTGGAAGTAGTTTCTTTGGGTGGTGATGAAGTATTGTTAGAGATGATAGCCATTTTTGTGCTTGGGCATGAAAGAAATTGAGTTTGAGTATGTTTAGAAGATGAGAGAAAGTGGAGAGTATTTTGACGGCTTGAAAATTTGAACTGAAAAAAAAACTAGGCATAATCAATTTAAAGAGAGGTGTTTAATTGGGTAACGACAACCTTTCAGAAGTCTAATCAAACTGAGTTTCTGTTTGAAAGGACGTTAGAGAGAGTCCCTAGAATCTAGGCACTTACTGTGATTTTGGACTCCTTTTGAATGAAACTGGTTAATTTTTGTAACGGATAATTTCAAAGGTTTTGAGATTTAATAGGACACTTCTCTTGATCATGATCCAAAAATAATTACTTCAAATTATGCAGAGTGGAGAATACATACCAAGTAATCTTGATGAACCAGGTTCTTCACTGAGAAATCTCTTGTGTAAGTCTGAATTTTCCAAGAAAATAGAGATAATATCATTTGAAATTAATCAGTCATTTTAGCACATGGCACAAGAGTATACTAATGAAAGTATGAGACTGAGCAAAATCTAATCTAATTATGTACAAAATTTACATATTTTCTAACCAAATTTTTTTTCATTTTCCTTTTTATTTTTTTCGATTATGAATTTGAACTGGTCCTTTTAGGTGATCTTAATCGTCCCTAATTATAACATGTTCCTTTTAAAGTAATCTCTACTTAGAAATTTTGTGAAGATGTCAGCTATTTGCATGTCAGTAGCACAAAACTCCACAGTATTCAAACCTTTTCATAGCTTCCCCTCAAAAAGTGATGCCTTACATCTATGTGTTTAGTCCTTTTTGTGATGAGCCGGGTTCTTGGTCACACTAATTAAACTAGTGTTATCACAAAATATGGGGATACAACCTACATCAATACCAAAGTCCATTAATTCCTATTTGATCCACAACAATTGAGCACAACATGAGGAAGCGGCAACATACTCAGCTTCAGGAGTAGATAAAGCCACATAATTTTGCTTTTTGGTGGCCCAAGATACAAGATATGAGCCAAGAAAGTGTTCCATACCTGAGTTTCACTTTCGATCTACAAGAAAACCTGCATAATCGGCATCAACATATCCCACTAGATTGAAATTACTACCTTTTGGATACCATAGACAAAAGCCAGCGGTGCCTTTTAGGTATCTCGAAATCCTCTTGAAAACAGTCAAGTGAGACTCCTTTGGATTTGCCTGAAATCTAGCACTAAGGCATACACTGAAAGTAATGCCAGGTCTGCTAGAAGTGAGATACAATAATGAGCTGATCATTCCCCTATACAACTCCTGATCAATAGATGAACCAGGTTCATCTATATCCAACTTTGTAGTTGTTGCAATATGAGTGTCAATTTGTATGGAACCTTCCATTTTAAACCTTTTAAGCAACTCTTTTACATACTTCTGTTGATGGGTCATAGTTCTATTTGAATTTTGTTTAATTTGTAAGCCTAAAAAGAAATTAAGCTCACCCATCATGCTCATTTCAAATTCACTCTCCATTAGCTTAGCAAATTCTTCACTTAACTTATCAGTAGTTGCTCCAAAGACTATATCATCAACATATATATGAACTACTAAGAGATCTGTACCTTTTTATTTCAAGAATAAAGTACTATCAATTTTACCTCTCTTGTATCCATGTTCAAGCAGGAATTTTGATAATCTTTCATACCATGCTCTTGGAGCCTGCTTGAGTCCATAAAGTGATTTATCAAGTTTGTATACATGATCAAGACATTCCTTGCTTTCAAATCCTAGAGGTTGCTTGACAAACACTTCTTCCTTTAGATAGCCTTTGAGGAAGGCACTCTTGACATCCATCTGATGGAGAGTGAATTCCATGTAAGCAGGCTATGAGGAGTCTTATTTCTTCCAACCTTGCATTGGAGAAAAGGTTTCATCATAATCTATGCCATCCTCTTGACTATATCCATGAACCACCAATCTTGACTTGTTCCTTGTAACTGTTCCATCATCATCAAGTTTGTTTCTGGGGATCCATTTTATGCCAATTACTAATTTGTCCTTAGGTCTTGGTACCGGATGCCAAACTTGACTTCTCTCATATTGGTTGAGTTTATCTTGCATTGCATTCACCCAGTCTGCATCCTGCAAAGTCTCAACAACATTTTCAGGTTCAATAAGAGATAAAAAAAGCACCAAAAGCACAAAGATTCTTCAATGAAGATCTGGTTTTGATTCTAGAGATTGGATCAGTAATTATGTTCTAAATGGAATGAGAACTCTGATACTTGTAGGGTTTCACAACCAGCTAGATTCCTCTATATGTTCCTTCAATGTTTTGTTTCTGAGGAACAGGTTTATGGACAGGTTCCCTCGAGGTTTGAGGATCACTTCCTCTTTTTTCTATTCCCCCTAGCATGTTTCATTTGAATTTCTTACTAGCCCAATTGTTCCATCATCATGTTCTTTCCTCTCAGAAAGAATGTTACTTTCATCTAAAGCCATATGTACACTTTCTTCTGCACACATAGTTCTTTTGTTATAAATCTTATAAGCTTTACTATGTGAAGAATAACCCAAGAATACTCCCTCATCTCTTCTGGGATCAAACTTACCCGGGGAGTCTTTACAATTATTGTGCACAAAGAACTTGCATCCAAATGCCCTAATATGGGATATGTTTGGCTTTCTCCCTTAAGTAATTCATAGGGAGTCTTCTCTACAAGAGGTCTATTCATGCACCTATTTATGATGTAACATGCAGTGTTCAAAACTTCTGCCCAAAAAATATGGGGTAGTTTACTAGAAAGAAGCATAGTCCTAGTCATATCTTCAAGTGTCCTATTCTTTCTTTCAACTACTCCTTTTTTTAGAGTCCTAGGAATAGAAAAATTATGATTTATGCCATTCTCATCACAAAATTCAGCAAATTTAGCATTTTTAAATTCAGTACCATGATCAGACCTAATTGATGCAAGTTAATTACCTAGTTGTTTTGGAGTTTTTCTATCAAAAGAGGTAAACATATCAAATGCTTCATCATTAAATGTTAAAAACAATGTCCAAGTAAACCTAGATTAATCATCAACAAGCACCATCACATATCTCTTACCACCTTTGCTAAATGTTTTCATTAGACCACAAAGATCCATATGGACGAGTTCCATCGTCCTGGTCGTGCTTACCATTTTCTTGCTTTTAAAAGAGGATCTTACCTGCTTCCTCCTTGAACAATCCTCACAAACTTTATCTTCCTTGAACTTGATGTTAGCAGCCCTATCACCAGGTCCTTCGAGACTAATTTGTTGAGTTGACTTAAACCACATGTCCAAGTCTCTTATGCCAAATGAGGGGATCATTATCCAACACACTTAAGCAAGTGAGTTCATTTTCTGAAACTGTGGACAGATCTACAACATATATGTTGTTCACTCTTTTTCCCTGCAAAACAATCTTGTCAGTGGTACGATTAATCACAAAGCATTTGGTAGAGGTGAATCTACCATGTTACCTTTATCACACAATTGTGATACACTTATTAGAGTGTACTTCAGTCCATATATCAAGTAGACATTCTCAATAGAGTGAGAATCTGTCTTACCTATTTTTCCAACCCCAATGATCTCACCTTTCTTCCCATTTCCAAAGGAGACATTACCTCATTTAAGGCCCCCAAGTGAAAGGAACTGGTTCTTGTTACCTGTCATGTGCTTTGAGCAGCCACTATCTATGTACCATATTTGGTTGCTCCCCTTCACTTGGACCTGCAAAAGGAAATCATGGGTTACTCTTAGGAACCCAAACTAGTTTGGGTCCCTTTCTATAGGCACAAGGATGAATCAAACTCTTTTTAGCCCAACTTGGTAGCGTATTCTTCCCTTGAACAAATACTTTGCTCTTTGGACTTGCCTTTTCTTTTGCAGTGCATTCACTTTTATAGTGACCTATTTTATCATAGTGTGTGCAAATCTTGTTCTCAGGAAGTGTGAGGTACTTGCTTTTGGGATCCCATTTAGGTGGCAGATTTCCAAAGACAAGTCCTTTTCTGCTGCTTCTATGATGTTCTTGTATCCATGAAAGTGCATCGGAGGACCTATTCCATTTACAAGTTCTGTCCAGCTCATGCTTGACCTTGATTAGATCCTCTTTTAGAATTCTTACCTGCTCATCCCTCTTATACAACTCATCTTTCATCATTCCTACATTTTTTTCTAAAGTGAGTTGTGTCTGATCAACTGTATTCTTACCTGTTCCTAATTTAAGTTTTAAATTTTCAGATCTAAGTTCTAGGACATTTGAATCAAGTGCATGAACCTGGTTCTTCAAAGCAATATTTTCACTTACAGTTTCACTAACCTTGAGTTCCAAGTTTTTGCACGTTGCTTTCAAAATCACACATTCTTTAGGAAACTGTTCTTTTTCATTATTTACATCCTCAGATTCATCAATTAGATCTAGAAGTAACTCATATAACCTTTCTTTAGACAAAAATTTAATCTTGTCTTTGAGATAAATTACATTTACCTCAGTTTCTTCATCAGATTATCCAATGATCATAAGTACTTGTTCATCCCCATCATCATCATCTGAGATTTCTCCCCAAGAAACAACCATAGCCTTGGTTGATCCTTTGTTTTTCTTGGGTTGAACATGTTCCTTCTTCCTATTCCTTCGTTCAGCTCTTTCCTTCTTCCATTCAATTTCCCATTGATGATAGTTCTTGATGTGGTGATCAGTCCCACACTTGTAGCATCCTTCATTGGTTTGCTTTTCAGGAACCTTTGACTCGCTGTAGCTTCCACTTCTTGAAGGACCCTTTCTTCTCCTCAGGTACTTCTTGAAGTCCTTGGTGATCATAGTCATTTCATCATCTTTTAGATCAGAACCTTCAGTGATTCTGAGTGCCAGACTCTTTTGCTTCTTAGGTACATCCATTTTCATAGTTTGTCTCCTCGATTCGTAGACAGTAAGATTTCCAATTAATTCATCCATTGGGAGTGTGACAATATTCTTTGATTCCTGAATGGCGGTGATTTTGCTCTCCCAAGTTACAGGCATAACCCTTATCAAAATCTTCTCGACCCAATCTTCTTCAGGAATAATCCTACCAAGAGACTTTAGTTCATTTGTCAATGTAGTGAACTTTGTGTACATATCTTGAATGGTTTCTCCTTCCTTCATGGTAAAGTTCTCATATTGAGAATACAGTAGAGTTCCTCTGGACCTCTTCACCTGAGGTGTACCTTCATGAGCCACTTGCAGACTGTCCCAAATTTCCTTAGCAGTGGTACAATTTTGGATTCTATTGTACTCATCTGACCAAGTCCACAAACAAGTCATTTCTTGGCTTTAGCATTCTTCTCCCATTTCTTCAAGTCCTCAACAGTGCAGTCGGCTCTTATCTTTGGCACATCTACTCCTTCAGCATTTTTCTTCAGGGTCGCTAGTGGACCATCGGTGACAATGTCTCATAGCTTATATTCCTCTCCTATGATGTGACCTCTCATCCTATTTTTCCACCAGGAGTAGTACTGGTCGTTGAAGAGTGATAGCAGTGGATTGTCCTTCCAGTTTCTAGGTGGTGCACTCATCTTGATATCCTCCTAAGGTGTTAGCCTCTTCAATGATAACTTGCTCTGATACCAATTGATGTTTTATACTTCAATACCACACAAGAGGGGGATGATTTGTGTGGTGTCTAATTTTTCGCGTGCACTGATTATAGAAGGACTCGGTTCTTCTAAATGTTCCTTAAGCTACTGTTGCTGAAACAGTAAATGCGGAAAGTAAAGAACACAAGTATTTTTACGTGAAAAATACCCTGCTCAAAAGGTGAAAAAACCACGACCTACTACTCAGTAGAATTTTCCTCAACACTTCACTAAATCATTGAGCCAAAACAACATTTACAAACTCTTTGTAAACCTAAGTATTAACTCTAATCTCATTGTGGCAACCGACCTCTAACTGTTGCGACAACTTCATACTCTAACTTGAATACTCAGAATACCTAATTTTATAATTGCCTCAAGATAAAGTTGAAAGGTACAATGTTAAAACCACCTACTATAATTGAACTAGAATAAAAGACAGACATTTGGAATTGGTTCTTCTATTTGGTTCATGTAGCTTTCGGTTCGCACACTTGAATCACACAAGAATTGCTTGTAAAATGCCTTGTTATTTTACTCTCAACTCACGTTTAACTTCTACTTTTGTGCGTCCCTATAAAATGAGAACATCCTGCAATATATAGAGTTAGTAGATTAAGAAATAACTAGAGTTCTAATGCTACATTTCCTTGGTGGAAGAGTTCTAGTTATCCTAAACTTCTAACTCCTCCCTTATCTTGGATAGTGTTCTCTTTGAGTAAGGAGTCCTTCTCCTTAACTCCTCCCTTATGCTCGAATATGCCCGTGTCTGTGTACAAAGGTGATGAACCTGGTTCATGCCTGAGCTTCCTTTCTCGATATTCAAAACTAAACTTCACTTGGGCGAACAATTTATTTCTCAACATTGTTTTCCTATTTGTCTTCTACACATAATTCTTCTTAGATTGAAAGCAAATCCAGAAAATCATAGTTTATGTACACTAAATTAATTCGGAACTTGGATATCAAGAAGATCAGATTACCTAAAACATGCATAGAACTAAATCGATCAGTTCAGGTGAATTATCTCTCTTCTTTTAAATTCTTTTTCCTTTTTAGTATATATGATTATTGTTTTGTTCCTGTAGTCAACAATCTGTATTTGGCGGGATTTTACTCGATAAAGGAGTTATTGTTTGGCTCAAATTAAACATATATTTTCAAAGGTTTATGTTTGGATGAAAGAATTTTTAAATTCTCGTGTTTGTTTGAAACAAAATTTTATTTGAAAATATATTTATTTGATGTACTATTTTGATGTACTATATAGATAAGTTAATGTGATTTATGCATTGGTAATTTGTAATATATATTTATGATCATATACCTACTGTAATTTATGGGGAGATTTTCTTGCAAACAACGTTAAAATTCATGAAATTTTAAATATATAAGTATGATTATAGGCTCATGGGATTTTAGAGTCTCAATTTATAAAAATATTGTTGAGATTGGTGTAACTTGAGGTTCGACGACTGTAATGGTTAGTTAACTAGTGTTAGTTAGACAGGTAAATAAGTTAGTTAATTATTGTTAGTGGTTAGTCACTTACATGATAGCTGGATATTAGCTGTACATTAGAGTGAATAACTGTATCAATACATTAGTTAGTGGATAATAATACACGTGCTTTCTTTCCTAAAATCAGCAGTCCAATTACAGAGCAAGCTCTCATTTATCTGTTCTTTCATTAATCTCCTTCTTAATTCTCTTTTGTTCATTGAAGATTCTAGATTACAGAGATGGAATTCATGGAATTTAACTTGGTATCAGAGCCTAACGGATGTTAGTATAGCTGTTTAGATTACGATCCACAAAATTGTTGAACTCGAGTTTTTGGTGAAGCTCAACTATGACAATTGAGGATACAGAAATGGAAAAACTCAGTCACAATCATCCATTGTATCTAAATGCAATGGATACATCTACAACATTGTTGATCTCTCTACAATTGACCGGATCGAAAAATTACTCCGTCTAGAGTCGAGATATGCGAATTGCAATCCTAGAAAGAAACAAACTAGGGTCATAGACGGCACCTGTAAGAAGGAGAATTACGGTCCAAATCTAGTCGATTTTTGGGAGAGATGTAATGCAATACTTTTATCGTGGATAATGAACTTTTTCCAAGGGATTGTATATTCGACAAATGTTGCGCCTTTATGGGGATATTTCAAGGAGCGTTATGACAAAATTAATTGCTCGAGGATTTTTTCGATTCATAAGGAGATTGCTTCAATCTATGCTTACTTCTCAAAGTTGAGGCTGTTATGAGCTGAATTTGATAGTTTAGCTCCAATTCTAGGTTGTCATTGTGCAAAATCTCGAGAATTTGTGACATTTATGGAGCGATTGGAGTTGTTGTAATTTTTTTATGGAACTTAATGAATCATATGAGCAAGCTAGGAGCCAATTGCTCATGATGCAGTACCCACTATTAACAAGACTTATTCCATGTTGATGGAAAGGGAGAGTCAAAGGAACATCTCAAACAATGTATGTACAGCTGAAAATGAGATATTATAGCATTGATGATGGCAAAAGGAGGATTTCCTCAAAGACCTAAGAAGAACTACAATGTGCGGTGTGACTACTATAAACTTAAGGTCCATACTCGTGAAGGTTGCTTAAATTTGATAGGATATCCAGCTGATTTCAAGTATAAAAAAAACTAACATTCAATGAAGCTCACAATGCCACTATTGGAGATCATAAAAGGCATGATGGAAAGGAAGCAATTCAAAACAATGGTGATGATTTAGCAGTAGAATACATGACAAGACCTTACTTCACACACGAATAGTACTCCCAAATTTTGAAGGTGCTGAAACAAGACAACAATAATACTTGTGAACCATCAGCAAACATAGTAATCACTTTTAATGTCTTTCTAGTAGATTCGTGCGAAAAAGTATGGATTGTTGACTCAGGAGCTACAAATCATATGATTTCAGATTTGAATATGCTAGACAGTAAAACTAAACTAGAAATTCAAGAACATCAAAGAGTGCATTTACCAAATGGAGGAACTATTGTTGTCACACATGTTAGTTCATGTAATTTCACTAATAGAGACACAATAGATAATACTTGGTATATACCAGATTTCAAGTACAACTTGTTATCTGTCTCTAGACTCACAACACATTGTAGTGCTCAGTCACTTTCTTTCCACATTTTTGTATGTTCCAGAACCTTTACAGTGGGAAGGTGAGGAGAATTGGTAGAGAAATAGGTGACCTCTACTTGTTTCCTCAAGTTCCTGCTGAAAGGATCACAGTTGCAAATAAAGGACTGGCTACAATAAAAGAAAAGGTAGATATAGAGATTTTGCATATGAGACAGCTATTAGGACTGAACAATGTAGCAGTGTAATTGAGAACTGTATGATTTTTCCATTAGCAAGACATGTTAGACTACCATTCTATAAGAGTACAAGAAGAACTTCTGATATTTTTTTCTGCTACATATAGATGTAAGGGGTCCTTACAATGTATAAACTTTTGATGGAAAATAAAATATTTCTAACAATAATAGATGATCACTCTAGAATTACTTGATTGTACTTACTCAAATTTAGAAGTTATGTAATTGTGGTATTAAGAAATTTCTTCAGGATGGTGCAGACTCAGTTTGGGAAATATGTTAAGATGTTGAGGTTAGATAATGGAGTGGAATTTGTTAACACAAGTTGTTCCCAAAATTTTCAATCTCTAGGATTTTACATCAGAGGACATGTGTGTGCACCCCCACAACAAAATGGGGTGGTTGAAAGAAAACACAAACACATCTTAAAAATAGCTAGAACAATTAAATTTCAAAGTGGATTTCCTCTAAAGTTTTTGGGACATTGTGTACTGGAAGCAGTCTATTTGATTCATAGAATATCATATGTGGCATTACAAGGAAAATCTCCTTATGAGGTCTTCCATAAGAGGAAGCCTGGCCTACGACATCTGAAAGTAATGGGGTGTCTTTACTTTGCAAAAAGGTTGAATAACCATGAAAATTTTGCTACTAGGGCAATTGATTTGTCATGATGGGATATTCAGACTCGACCAAAAGGTATATTATGTATGATCTAACTGCTCCGACAGTCTTAGTGAATAGAGATGTCAGTTTTAGAGAGACTTTGTTTCCTTCAAGCACAGGAAAGGGAAACAACAACCATTGTTTTCTGAGATTGGTATAGATCTTTTACCACATGATCCTTCTTCAGACCATGAAGAAGTATCAAGCCTCATAGATTATATAGGTATTGATCATCAAGTTTATACATATGTAGCAAATCTACCAGCTAGTGCACTAGAATTACCAGCTAATAAAACAGACACTCCAAATGTAGAACCTCCTATGGGTGATACAACTCTTTTTGATCATGATGAACATGATGCAGATGTGATCCACAATGAAATGCCATCATATGATTCAGCAGCAGTAAGGAAATCAATCAGAATAAAGAAAACTCCTAGTTAGATAAAGGCTTGATTACACCAACCACTAATTATGCCTAACAACTTTTATACCCTATTTAACATTGAGTTAACTATTCCAGTCTCAAACCAAAATACATACACTTTTTAACAGCTCTTACTTCTATAGTAGAGCCTACAACCTTCAATCTTTATCATATCCTATATGGGAAGAAGCTATGTGTAACGACCCGACCGGTCTATTAGGATTATTAGGAGCACATCCCTTCTTGGTTCCTTGTTGTGATATTTGATTCTATTAAATCTTATGCCTTCATTTCCTTCCTACTCATTCTTATAGGATGTTGAACACTCGTTATCAATTGGGAATTGAGGAGTTGTAGTGGTACTACAGACGTGGCACATGATGTTTCTCCCTACGTATTCGGGCGGGCTATTATCATCGTCTTATAGAAGGATGTTCTATCGTTCCAGCCTAGTACTATTATTGCCTACGTCTTTGAGCCTATGCATAGTGTAATATTAGGTTCATACGTTATTATCCCGTCGTGTTGTTGTGAATGGTAGGGTGCTCATTTATGTATCGCGATAGTGAACGACTCGAAAGGAGGATTGCTCGGTCATGGTTTAGAGGTGCAACATTTAATTCTAGTGGAGCAAAGGAAATTGGACTACGGATAATCAGGCCTTGGTTGGCAGATTAGCGAGACTTGATATTTTCGAACGTAGTGGAATTCTCATTGGGGTGTGGTGTCGTCGTCCTTGTTGGAATACATTAAGGCTCATCGGTGTTGTGGTCTCCTTTGATTTATCATTGGGACAGGATGTCGTGGAATGGTGCCTAAGCAGCGGTTATCAGATCTAGCGGTGTATGGAGGCTTCAGAGTTGAATCAGTGTTTCTAATGTTGACGGCTCGAAAGAGATGATCTTTATAGAGGCTCATAGTTGGTGTCAATCTATCAGTTCGGGTGTGACGTAGATGGATTATGATTTGAAGTAGTATTTTGGCAGCGAAGAAGGAGGAAGGACATGGTGGGAGGTGTCTTGTAGTGGTTGAATTGCTAGCAGGTCAAGTATGAACATTAGAGGTCGAGAAGTTGCTTAAGAATATGGTTTAACTGAAGTGAAGTGGCAGAGTAACGTATGGATTATGTGATAAGATAACCACATGCGTTGAGAAATCTTAGAACGATTTGGGGATCATAGTGGACAATGACTAAGTCTATCAATTTCAGTTGGGGTGGTGCCTATTGTACTGAGGAAGGTTTAATATGACGGAAGGGAGTTTGCTTGGAATGAAGAGGGGTGTGAAAGCTTGATTATCATTTTGGGATGCAACATGACTTTGTGTTTTGGAATTTTTTGTTGGACCTTCAGTTAATGCTAATGGGGAATAAACGGACTCTTCCAGCTGGTGGACGAGCATGGGATTAGGAATGGTTATTGATTTCGTGGTAGTTGTAACCAAGGCAATGTCATTGGAAGATGTCCATATGAAATTACACAGGTGGGCTATCTCCAGTGAGCAAGTTAGTTGTTGTGTGATTTTGATGAAGTTTCTACGAAGAGTTCTACTTTCTACCCAGCAGGAGGTATGTACTATGATGGGAGCTTGGATCGCTTGAAGAAGATAGTACGACTGTCAGGAGGTCGAACGTGCGATTGTGGCTGATAATTTGGAATATTTTATGAAAAGTTTAACAAGCGATTACGAGAAATTTGGCAGGTTAAATGTGCGAGGTCATGGTAACTGAGAAGAAGGAGTCATTGTGGGTTCTAGATTATATAATTGTATCTTAAGCTAAGTGGGGGAGTCCATCGTCTACGATAGGTCACGTGCTTGTGTGTCTTGGAAATATCGGATTACACGTACATTTGTAGATTAGTTATGAACAAGGGGAGAAAACATAAAGGGTATTTCGGGCAAGGATTTTGATGTATGTGTGCTACATTTCACCTTATCGATTTGGGTGTAGATGTTAGGACGACTCAGAATTTATGCTTCTTGTGGATGTGATGCACAAGGAAAAGAATTCAATTTGTTGCTTCTTTGGGAGTGTTCACGTGATAACGGGGCCTTAGAGTTTGGTTATATTCGGGAACATGTCAGAGTGAGTGACTCTCAACAATGGTTCTAGTGGATTCAAGAATTAAAGTGTGATGTTTAAGGATTTTGGGTCTGTGGTATGGTCAAGGATTGAGTTTTTGCAGTGGATTATGAAAAGGGACTTGGGAAGTTTCTATGTTATTATCGGATCTACGATGCGATGTTAGAGACATGAAAGGAAATAGTTTTGGATTCATAGAAGATATTTCAAAACGGGTGTATCGATTGGAGATACTATTGAGTGCATAAGGAGGGTATGAGATGGCTGATGGGTGTTGAGGCGATGTGGTCTCGTGATTTGGGTCACTCAAGATGAGTATTGGTTGAGGTCTTTTATGTGTTTGAATATGAATATTATTTCAGAGGCAAGTCAAGAGTAAATTGGAAGAAGTTGAGTCAATTCGTAATGGTTTGAATCAGCATGATTGTGGAAATGATCGGTTCCTTCGGTGTGTTAAGCTATACAGGTGATTCGTGGTTGTGCATGGGGGATCGACGACCACTGTAATTTGATTGATTTGGAGGTATTTGATTCTAATGGTTTTTTTTGTGTAAATGAAACCCTGGAGGAGTTATAGCGGTTTAGGCCACAACTTGAGGTTTGTATTTTCTGCGGTTATGGGAATTTGGTTACGTGTTGCAATTGTTCTTTTGCGTGAGTGAAAAAGGTTCTAGCAGATGAAGTGTTTATTCTATTGGTGATTCGGGGGTTATGATGGTGGTTCAGGGGTTATGATGAAATTCCTGCACTCTCGTGTAGCGGCATCATAGGTGCAACGAGCGATATGGATATTGAAAGTTGAGGATCAAGATTGCGGTTCAGTTTTGATAAGAATGTCACAAGCTCGGAGGAGCCGGGAAGAATTCCGGTTTTCAAAGTAAGTTGGCACTGTCTTAATATCGCCTGAGGATGGTATTCTACGGAAGATGCATTATGCATTGGTTTGCGGATTCTTAATTGGCATTACACAAATAATATGGTTAGTGGCCATGGATGTGTTGATTTTTCTACTTGGTGCGGTAGGTTGTGGCAGTAACCTCCATGGGATGATTGTGTAAGTGTGACGTGTTGGTCATTTAAGTGGTAGAGATTGAAATCAGGTATGAATGTTCTGGTATTGTCGTTGATGGGAGAGTTTATGTCTGAGAGGCGCTCTGTTCCTTGGGTTGTGGACTATGGGAGTTTGCTTCGGATTAGACGGCTGCTCGTATGTGTCATGAATAGGGTCATTTTAGATCCTTGAAAGGTTATTGGACCAGTATGGGATGATCGGGACCGGCTTGAGGTCCGTTGGTAGATCTAATGTGAATATATGCTCTACATCATGTTGGGTGTGTTCATTCATCATACCATTGCTTATGGAGGAGTCTTCGGGTGTTGGATGTTATTCCTCTCGTCAGCTATTCTATGTAATACTCTATTATGTCATATGGGTTGTGAGATGACTTGATTATTCGCACATATGTTGTGATCCCGTGTAGCTTGTGGTGTTATATGAGCAAGATGGCTCTCTAGATGTAGGTCGTTTATTGCACCTTAGTCGTGCTTGAGTTTTGTGGCTCATGGCACTATCCGTCTCCTCGGTATTGTATTTATTTACTTGGCGTTCTTGTGGTATATATTCGCGTATTTCATAGGTATGAGCATTATGGCTTGATGGATATTTCCTTATTGATTTTTATGTGTGGATCGGATGGTAGCCACCACGGGTATGCTGTTTTGATCGGGTTGCATGCCGCAATAGTGTCATGTTTGGATCAGGTCGCACGCCGCAACGGTGACATGTTTGGATCAGGTTGCACGTCGCAACGGTGTCATTTGTGGATTGGGTCGCACGCCGCAAGAACGAGATGGTGAGTACGGTTTCTTATAATTATTTTGTGTGTCTTACTTCTCAACTCTGAGATAGGTTCATAGCATATGTTTGACCGTTTTATTCATTTCGCGGGCTGGATAGTTCCTTGCCATAGTTCATTCTTCCTTATGGGTCTTACTTGAGTTGTAGCCTGTTGGCGCATTAGTGGCGTCATATGAGACTTTGAAGGTGTTTAAGGTGGCTTATTGCCCGGGGCTTGTACTGGGTGAGACGAGGTTGCTGGACTTGGAATCAGAGCAATCAGACTTGTATAATGTAGCTTAGAGGGAAAATGTCACTAATCAGAGTAGAATGAGGTAGTGGTCCTTTCAATTGGAGAAACTCCCTGAGTGGTGGATGTGGCAGGTAGTGATGAGCTTCTACACATCTCTTTCGTCGTGGCAGTATTGCGACAGTTGGAATAGGGCTTATATGTGTCATGAGGTGTATTACGGGCATTAGATTCGTAAAATTGCAGCTATTGTGGTTGGAGGATGTTATTATGGGCGCATGACTTATGTGGTGCCCGGTGTGGTTTCAGCATGGGTGCATGATCATGTATTGGTACAATGTGTAGATATTGATACGATGTTCACATGTCAGAATTAGACTTGATAGAGAACTCCAGATGTTGGAATGTAGTTCTAAGGCATGAGGGATAAGGTAGCTGGAACGAGCTTCAGTCTGGCTCGGGCTAATGTGCTCACATGGGTTGAGGTGGCACGGGTAAGTGCACGAGGTGTTAAATAGTGATTTGGGGTAATTGTAGAGCGGTTCTTGGCACTTTCGAGGACGAACATATGTTTAAGTGGGGGAGAATGTAACGACATGACCGGCTATTTCCCTAGTGCATTATTCAATCGTTTTGGGTCTTGAGTAGATTCACTTCATGTTTTATAATTTGTACGCGTAGTCGGAATTGAAATTCGGGAAGTTCGGAGTTGATTCGGATGGAAAATTCTCAATTCGGAAGCTTTAAGTTGGAAGAGTTGACAAGGTTTGACTTTTGGGTAAACAACCTCGGAATCAGGATTTGAAGGTTTCAATAGGTTTGTATGATGATTTCGAACTTGGTCTTATGTTCGGGTTAAGTATCGGGCGGTCCGGGAAAAGTTCGGCGCTTATTGTGGAAATTTGGTATTTTGAAGGTTCTAGAATTTCCTAAGTTTGGTTTGAAGTGGATTTTGATGTTATCGATGTCCGTTTGGGATTTCCTAGCCTTGGAATAGGTTTGTATCGTTAGTTGTGACTTACACGTAAAGTTCAACGTCATTCCGAAATGTTTAAGTGTAATCTGGACGCGTTCGACGAAGTTTGAAAGTTTGAAAGTTTAAAGAAAGGTTTCGATCGTCGATTTGTATATTTAATGTTGTTGGGTGTGATTTGAGGCCTCGATCAGGTTCGTGTTATGTTTTGAGACTTTTTGATGTGATTGGACAAGGTGCCAGAGGCCTTAGGTGAGTTTCAGATGGGCTACGGGCCATTTCTCCATGTTTGAGCTGCTATTTCAAAGGTCTGGTGCGCCCTTCTTCGTGATCGCAATGTAAGGGCCGCGCTCACGAAGCCCTATGGGGTGTCTAGCCATTTGTTCATCGCATTAGCGATATAGGGTATGTGTTCGCGATACTTGGAGGAGGCAGTGCTTTGCGATCTCGAGGGTGATTACGCGATCGCATAGCAGGGCAGGCAGGAGTGGGCACAGGAATAAACCTTTGAAACTTCACCTCAAACCAAGCATTCTAAGTCCAAATGGTGAAATATGAAATAAACCCTCGATTTTGAACTTAAGTCTGCTGCACATCGATTCCTTCTTCACGAACGCGAAAATTGCCTCGCGTTCGCGAAGCAAAAATACCGCTCAAATTTTCCTCTTACGCAAACACGGTGACCAAGGTCCTCCAGCTTCGCGATCGTGATTCCCTTCTCGCGAACGCGTAAACCAACGGGCGAGGTCCCCCAAGCCTTCCTCTCTTCTTCGCGAACGCGTGGCCTTCTTCATGTACGCGAAGAACAAATCTCACCTGCCTCCCAGGTACCCTTCGTGAACGCGATGAAGGAAACCAGACATCAGCAAATTTAGCATCTTCATCAATTCTTCAAAGTTCCGAAATGCGCCGAACATGGTCTGAGTTACACCCGAGGCTCCCTGGACCTCAACCAAGCATACCAACAAGTCTTAAAAAGACATCATACAAACATGTTCAAAGCCTCAAATCACATCAAACAACACTAGAATCACGAATCGTGCATCGATTCAAGCCTAAGAATTTATGAAATTCCGAATTCCAACCAGTGTCGATTCATACCAAAACAACTCTAATTAACCCGAAATTTTGCACACAAGTCATAATTTCAATTAAGGACCTATACCAACTTCTGGAATTGAAATAAGACCCCGATATCAAAAGTCTTCTCCCGTCAAACTTTCCAAAAATCTTTCAATTTTCCAACTTTCGCCAATTTATGCCGAAACGACCTACGTACCTCCAAATCAACATCTGAACACACTCCTAAGACCAAAATTACTCTACGGATCTATTTGAACCATCAAAAATCCATTTCGGAGTCGTCTTCGCCCAAGTAAACCTACGGTCAACTCCCACGACTTAAACTTTCAACTTAGGGACTATGTGTCCCATATCACTCCGAAATTCTACCGAAACCAAAACCAAACACCCTGGCGAGTCATGTAACTAAAATTTAGCGTTGAGGAGGTAATAAATAGGGGATCGGGGCTAATAAACTCAAAATGACCGGCCGGTTCGTTACATCCTCCCCCTCTTAAAACAAACGTTTGTCCTCGAACGAGTAAAGAGACATACCCTAAGTGGTGAAAAGATGAGCATAACGGCTGCGGATATCTTGCTCGGTCTCCCAAGTCGCCTCCTCGACTGACTAACCCCTCTACTGAACATTCACTGAAGTAATGTTCTTCGACCTCAACTTTCAAACTTGCCTGTCTAATATGGCCATCGGCTCCTCAACATAAGACAAATCCTTGTCCAACTGGACTGAGCTAAAGTCTAACACATGAGACGGATCGCCGTGATACTTCCGGAGCAAAGAAATATGGAACACTGGATGAACTTCAGCTAGACTAGGTGGCAGTGAAAGTCTGTAAGCCACCTCTCCGACCCTCTCAAGAATCTCAGAAGGTCCGATATACCTAGGGCTCAACTTGCCTTTCTTCCCGAACCTCATAGTACCCTTTATGGGAGAAACCCAAAGCAATACCCGCTCCCCAACCATGTATGCAACATCACGAACCTTCTGATATGCATAACTCTTCTGTCTGGATTGGGTAGTACGAATTCGATCTTGAATCAATTTAACCTTTTGCAAAGCATCCTGAACCAAGTTTGTACCCAATAGCCTAGCCTCACCCAGCTCAAACCAAACCATCGGAGACCGGCACTGCCTACCATACAAAACCTCATACGGGGCCATTTGAATGCTCGACTCATAATTGTTGTTGTAGGTAAACTCCGCAAGCGGGAAGAACTAATCCCAAGAACCCCCAAACTCCATCACACACGCCTGAAGCATATCCTCTAATATCTGAATAGTGCGCTCCGACTGCCCATCCGTTTGAGGGTCAAATTCTGTAATCAAATCCACCAACGTGCCCAACTCATGATTTATGTCCCTCCAGAACCATGATGTAAACTATGTAACCCGGTCAGAGATGATGGATACCGGCACACCATGAAGCCTTACAATCTCGCGAATATAAACCTGAGTCAGTTGCTCTGAAGAGTAAGTAGTCACTACTGGAATGAAATGAGCTGACTTGGTCAATATATCCACTATCACCCAAACTACACTCGAACATTCTTTGAGACCTTGGGATCCCAACAACAAAATCCATAGCGATCCGCTCGGCTCAGAAACATCCAATCTAACAAACTGGTTGGCCAAGGCCTGAACATCCAAGGCTAATGGCCTCTCTGCTACCGGTAGATATGCTAAGTTGTCCATACTCTCCGCCTTGGGACTCAAGGAATCAGACACCACATTGGTCTTCCCAGGATGATATAGAATGGTGATATCATAGTCCTTAGGAAACTCTAAACACCTCCATTGTCGCAAGTTAAGGTCCTTATGTTTGAACAGATGATGTAAACTCCAGTGGTCGGTGTAAACTCACAAGAGACACCGTACAAATAGTGTTGCCAGATCTTCAAGGCATGAACAATAGCTGCTAGCTCGAGGTCGTGGACATGCAACTTCAACTATTTAGATGCGTAGGAAATTACCTTACCGTCCTTCATCAACACCGCTCCAAGACCAATACGTGATGCATCACAATATACAGTATAAGACCCCGAACCCGAAGGCAACACCACACTGGGTTGTAGTCAAGGCTGTCTTGAACTTTTGAAATCTCTCCTCATACTCCTCGGTCCACCTGAACGGAGCACCCTTCTGGGTCAATCTGTTCATAGGTGCTCCAATCGATGTGAAACCCTCTACAAATCGATGGTAATACCCTGCCAAACTAAGAAAATTCCGGATCTCCGTAGCTGAAGACGGTCTAGGCTAACTCTGCACTGCTTTAATCTTCTTCAGATCCACTTTTATCCCCTCACTCGACACTACATGGCCCAATAATGCAACCGAATCAAGCCAGAATTCACACTTTGAAAATTCTGCATATAACTTCCTTTCTCTCAAGATCTGAAGCACAGTCCTCAGGTGCTGCTCATGATCCTCCCGGCTACGAGAGTACACCAGAATGTCGTTAATAAACACAATGACATATGAGTCAAGATAGGGCTGAAATGCATTGTTCATCAAGTGCATGAATGATGTTGGGCGTTGGTTAGCCCAGAAGGCATGACAAGGAACTCATAATGTCCATACCAAGTCCTGAAGGCAGTCTTCGTGATATCTGGCTCCTGAATCTTCAACTGGAGATAACCTGAGTTCAAGTCAATATTAGAGAACACTCTGGTACTTTGTAGATAATTGAATAGGCCATCAATACGTGGCAATGGATACCGGTTCTTCACTATAACATGTTTCAACTGGCGATAATCAATGCACATGCGCATAGAACCATCCTTCTTTACAAACAAGATCGGAGCACCCCAAGGTGATACACTGGGCCTAATGACGCCCTTATCAAGAAACTCTTGCAACTGCTCCTTTAACTCTTTCAACTCTACTGGGGCCATATGATAGGGTGGAATATAAATGGGTTGAGTTCCCGATAACAAATCAATGCAAAAATCTACATCCCTGTCGGGCGGCATGCCCGGAACATCCGCCGGAAATATATTTGGATAATTCCTCACTACCGAAACAGACTCCACGGTAGGAGTATCAACGCTAGCATCCCTCACGAAAACTAGATAAGCATTTCACCCCTTCTCAACCATACGCTGAGCCTTTAGAAATGAGATAACACTGCTAGGAACATAATCTAAAGCACCTCTCCACTTTATCAGTGGTAATCTTGGCATAGCCAGCGTCACGGTCTTGGCGTGACAATGGAGAATAGCATGATAGTGATACAACCAGTCCATGCCCAAAATAACATCAAAATCTACCATACTGAGCAACAATAAATCGGCTCTGGTCTCAAAACTACTAATAACAACCAAACACAAACGATACACACGGTCAACCATAATAGAATCTCCCACATGTGTAGACATATAGACAGAAGAACTCACAAAACCATAAGATACACCCAAATATGGAGAAAAATAAGATGAAACATAGTAATAAGTGGAGTATGGATCAAATAAGATAGATGCATCTCTACGACAAATCGGAACAGTACCTGTGATGACTGAGTCGGATGCAACTGCCTTTGTTCTAGCAGGAAGAGCATAATACCTAGCCTAGCTTCCCCCTCTAGGGCGACCTCTACCTACTCAACCTCTAGCTTTATCTGGCTGTGCAGGTAAGGTGGAAACTGGTGCAACAACCATGGACTGAGAAGCCTAAGGACCCGTTTGAATATGCGGAGCTTGAGTAGTCTGTGGAGGTGCACCCCTGCAAAGTCTGGGGCAATCCCTCACCATATGATGAGTGTCACCACACTCAAAATAAGCTCCCAGAGGACGTGGCTGTTGTGGCTTGCTCGGGCCTAATCGGCTGGACTGACCGATGAAAGCACCCCGAGCAGGAGCTGCACTAGACAATGGTGGTGCATAATAAGGAGCCTGAGGCCTAGGAACGGCCGGAATACCGCTGGAAGTTGGGCGTACTGAATGAACATGGAGACTCACATAGCCCCTACCATGACGCGCTGCAACTGGGGAACGGGTACCACCATATGTGCCAGAATCTCGAGGTCTCTTGGCCTCCCTCTCCTCTCTCTACCGAGTCAACATACCCTCCATTTTCCTAGCGATCCCATTACTTGCTGGTATGCGATCTCCATCTCCAACTCTCGGTCCATGATAAATCTGATACGGGGTTGAGCCCCTCGATAAATCAACGGACCCGCTTCTAGCAATAGCAACCAAGGCGGCTGCATGCCTAGCCAAATCACTGAATCGGACAACATACTCTAACACGGTCATAGAATCCTGGCGCAACTCCTCAAACTCTGCGTGCCATGCATCTTTGAGACTCTAGGGAACAAACTCCCTCAAGAACATATTTGTTGAGTCCAAGTGAGTGAAGCTTCTTCGGCTGGACGGACTACACAGCTCATATGCTCTCCACCACTGATAAGTCGCTCCCTTAAATTGGAACATAGTGAAAGCAACCCCACTAGACTCCACAATACCCATAGTGTGGAGGATACGGTGGCACTCCTCAAGAAAACCCTGGCATCCCCTGACGCCAACCTGTTGAAAGTAGGAGGGTGGTAATTCTTGTACCTCTCAAGCCTGAACTGCTCCCCCTGAGAAACTGCTGCCCTAACTTCGGGTCTAACCGGGGCGACCGGCTGCACTGGTATGACCTCTGGGACCTAGTCAACCTGGACCTGCTGCTCTGGGGTACGGACGGCAGGAGTCTGTGCTCCTCCCCCGGCCTCAGATGTGGCAGGAGCAAGTGGTATTAAACCTTCTTGGGCCAAAGTGCCGAACATGCTCAGAAACTGGGCGAGAGTCTCCTGGAGAGTTGGTGTAGTAACAGGCGTCTCAGGTGCTTTCCCTCTAATTGGAGCTACTGGTGGCTCCTCTATAGCAGCTCGTGCAGGTGCTCTTGCTGCACCATGTGGACGTCCTCGACCTCTACCCCAGCCCCGGCCTCTCACGACTCTATTAGGGGGTGCGAGTGGCTGGTCATCTGATCCAGCTATACGTGTCCTCGCCATCTATGAGAGAATAGAAAGACAGAAATTTAGAATCCGAAGTCAAATATGTTGCACGATAAAGAATGAAAGAAGCGAAGATTTTCCTAACAATTCCATAGCCTTCTGAAGATATGTACAGACGTTTCTGTATCGATCCGCGAGACTCTACAAAACCTGCTTGTGACTCATAACACCTATGAACCTAGAGCTCTGATACCAACTTGTCATGATCCCGATCTTTCCAACCCAAATCCCTAATTACATGATAAAATCAATGATAGATTAGTGGAATTTAATCAAAATTGAGTTAAGAACTCTTACCCCAACAATCCTTATGAAAATCCCTCGAAATTTTACCTCAAACCGAGCTCTCTAAGTCCAGATTGTGAAATATAAAATAAACCCTCGATTTTGAACTTAAGTCTGTTGCCAGCGATTTCTTCTTCGCGAACGCGAAAATTGCTTCATGTTCGTGAAGCACAATGTTATTGCCCAATTTTTCCTCTTACGTGAACGCGAGGTTCCACTCGCGAACATAGTGACCAAGGTCCTCCAGCTTTGCGATCGTGATTCCCTTCTCGCGAACACATAGACCAACGTGTGAGGTCCCCCCAGCCTGCTTCTCTTCTTCGCGAACGCGTGGCCTTCTTCGCAAAGGTGAAGAACAAATATCACCTACCTCCTAGGTAACCTTCGCGAACGCGAGACCTCTCTCGTGAATGCAATGAAGGAAACCAGACATCAGCAAATTCAGCAGCTTTAGCACTTCTTCAAAGTTCCGAACATGGTCTGAATCACACCCAAGCCCTCCGGGACCTCAAACAAGCATACCAACAAGTCCTAAAATATAATATAAACATGCTTGAAGCCTCAAATCACATCAAACTACACTAGAATCACGAATCGCGTATCGATTCAAGCCTACGAACTTATGAACTTCTGAATTCCGAAACAAACGCTGATTCATACCAAAACAACTTCGGTTTACCCCAAATTTTGCACATAAGTAATAATTGAATTACGGAACTATTCCAACTTCCATAATCAAAATCCGACCCCGATATTAAAAGTGCACTCCCGGTCAAACTTTTCAAAAATCTTCCAATTTTTCAACTTTCGCCAATTTATGCCGAAACGACCTACGGACCTCTAGATCAACATCCGAACACACTCCTAAGACCAAAATCACTCTACAGATCTATTGGAACCATCAAAACTTCATTCCAAAGTCGTCTTTACACAATTCAACGTACGGTCAACTCCTACGACTTAAACTTACAACTTAGGGACTATATGCCCCATATCACTCTGAAACTCTCCCGAAACAAAATTCGAACACCCTGGTGAGTCATGTAACTAAAATATAGCACACATAAGGCAATATCGAGCCTAATACACTCAAAACGACCGCTCGGGTCATTACAACTCTCTTTCTCTCATTTTGCACTTGGATGGCCGAATTTAGGGTGCTATTTTGAGGAGATTTTCGTCAAGAAACACAAGGTAAGTGCTTCCCACTTGTTGAAAGTTAAATACATGAATTATGTTTGGATTTACACGTGGAATTTTGAAAAAAAATGTGAAATCTTGAAGAAAAACCTAGAATTTGATATTTTGGATTTTGACCACGAAATTGGACATGGAATTAGGGACAAATTATATATTTGAGTTCTTGATATTATGGGTAATGTTTATCTTCGAAAATATTTAGAATCTGGACACGTGGGCCCAAGGGTTGACTTTGTTGACTTTTCGAGTGAAGTTAAGGATTATTATAAATTGTAAGAATTAAAATATATTTTGATTAATTTATACATTGTTTGGCTAGTTTCGGATCGTTTGGCTTTGAATTGAGGAGTTATAGAGGCATTAGAGCCGGTCATTGGAATTTAGAAGTGAGGTAAGTCTCTTGTCTAACCTTGTGAGGGGGAAACTACCCCCGAGGTGATGTAATTGTTATGTGCTACTAGTTGTGGTGCTACGAACGCACGAGGTGACGAGAGTCCGTACGTAGCTAAATTATATTTATGTCCGGGTAAACTTAAGATCTTATCATGTAATATTTGAATTACTTGAACTTAATTTTCTAGCTTAATTAATTAAATTTATAACTGAGATTTATTTGGGAATATATTAGGTCGAGCTTTATCACTCTGAGTTGTTTGACGAGATAATTGATAAACAGTAAAAAGTCATGTTTACTTTATGCTCATGTACATGTGCACTAAATACGTGACTTGTAACCTGATAAGTTTCTTCCTCTCCTATGGATCGGACCGAATGCTGCGGCAGTATATTGAGATGCATCTTCGGTTCGCGCTGGTCGACCCTCGGTAGTGTACACGCCACTTTGGATCGGGACGTACGACCTCGGCATAATCGTTCATAATACCACTAAGAGTCCGAATATTCGTGAGTTGCCCCTTTTATGATACATGGAATTTGTATGGTATTTCTTATCCATTTGAGAGTAAATTTGACATTCCAAGTCTGTATAGATAGCATATTGGATTTGAGATTTATATCATTAAAAGAAATTTTGGAGGATTATGTGAGTTACAGTTTTTACCTCATGGTTACTGTTGTGTTCCATATCTATTTATATATTATTGTTATTATATTTTATTGGAACACTAGTAAGTATCGATGTCGACCCCTCGTCACTACTTCTTCGAGGTTAGGCTAGATACTTACAGGGTACGTATTGATTTATGTACTCATGTTGCACTTCTGCATTAAATGTGCAGGATCTGACGGGTTTATTTAGTGGTCATTTTGGCGCGTAGGCGTAGATGCTGAGGGGACTTCATAGTGAGTTGCATTCCATGCTACATGTCACAGCTCACAGAGTCTCCATCATATTTACTTACTTTATCCTGTCTATTTTGCATTCCAGACAGATGTTGTATTAATATTGTACTCTTTAGTAGATGCTCATGCACTTGTGACACCGGGTTTTGGGATGCTCTAAAATGTTTTTTTTGGTTTTGCGTAGCATTGGCACACTTTTATTAGTATTTCTACTTAAATTGTACGTTTCCATGATTCTAATGCGCTAAATTTTCTTTTTGATAAAAATTTACAATTTTGAAAATAATAAAAGGAATAATTAAGTTAGTAATTCAACGTTGGCTTGCCTAACGGCGACGTTGGGTTCCATCACGATCTATAGTGGGAAATGAGTTGACCCTATAAAGGCTAGAATCTCAACATTAGAAGAAAATAGGACATGGGAATTGGTTCCTTTACCAACAGGAAAGACTCTTATTGGTTATAAATGGGTTTTTAAAGTGAAGTACAAGGCTAATGGAGATGCAAAGAGGTATAAAGCAACGATGGTAGCCAAAAGATACAATCAGAAAGAAGGGATCGATTATACTGAAACATTCTCTCCATTTGTGAAGATAGCTACTGTCAGATCAGTGATTTCTTTGGCTGCAGCTGAAGGCTGGCACATCCATCAAATGGATATGTACAATGCTTTTTTGCAAAGGGATCTTCTTGACGAGGTTTGCATGCACTTACATGAGGGCTTTGCAAGCCAAGGGAGAGATCACACCTTGTATGCACACTTGTCAAATCTCTCTATAGATTGAAGCAAGCAAGCAGACAATGGAATGTCAAATTAACTGAGGCCTTATTAGATCAATGCTTCACTCAAAGTAGTTTGGACTATTCTTTGTTTCCACAAAAACGGAATAATAACATAGTTGTCATCTTAGTATATGTGGATGATATGTTGATTACTGGAAATAATTTGAAGCTGATAGAGGCTACATAGGAGAAACTGAACCAGACATTCAAAATGAAGGATCATGGAAAGTTAAAATATTTTATGGGGATTAAATTCAGCAAGTCTACAAAGGGCATTTTAATGAACCATAGAAAATATACTTTAGAGCTAATTAGAGAATTGGGATTAAGTGGTTCAAAGCCAACTTTGACTCCACTTGAATGAAATCAAAAGATTACCAACAAGAAATTAGATGATCGACATTACAGGAGTAAAGGGTGATGATTTGCTAAAAGACAAAGGGCAATACCAAAGGCTCATTGGGAAACTATTGTACCTAACACTAACCAGATTAGACATAGCATTTGTTGTACAAACTCTAAGCCAATTTATGCAGCACCCTAAAAGAAGACATTGGAAAGCGGCCCTAAGAGTTGTGAGATACATCAAAAGGGATCCAGGACTTGGAATTCTATTAAGTAGTGAAAAGAATAGTCAACACACTGGATATTGTGATGTTGATTGGGCATCATGTCCCAACACAAGAAAATCAGTGACTGGCTCCTTTGTGGAATATGGAAATTCTCTCATATCCTGGAAATCAAAAAGAAAAAAAGACAAAGCTCAGTATCAAGAAGCTCAGTAGAAGCAGAATACAGGAGCAGGACATGGACAATAGCAAAATTAGTTTGGTTAACTGGATTGTTTAAGGAGCTAGGAGCAGATGTGATGGAGCTTGTTGACTTATTTTGTGATAACAAGGCAGCACAACAAATTGCGGCAAATCCAGTGTAACATGAGATAAAAAAGCATATAAAGATTGATTGTCACTTTGTAAGGGAGAAACCCAACAAGGCTTATTAAGAACACATCATGTTAGTTCCAAAGAGCATCAGGCAAATATATTGACTAAGGCACTTCTGAGGTCGCAACATGAATATTTGGTATCCAAACCGGGAGTGCTCAGTGTTTTTGCACCTACCAATTTGAGGGGCAATATTGAGACAGGTGTAACTTGAGGTTCGATGATTGTAATGGTTAGTTAAATATAACTAACCAGTGTTAGTTAGACGGGAAAATGAGTTAGTTAATTATTGTTAGTGGTTAGTGAGTTACATGACATCTGAATATTAGTTGTACATTAGAGAGCATAACTATATAAATATATCAGTTAGTGGAATAATAATACACGTGCTTTCATTTACAAAATATGCAGTCCAATTACATCTCTCATTTGTCTGTTCCTTCATTCATCTCCTTCTTCATTCTCTTTTGTTCATCGAAGATTCTAGATTATGGAGCTGGAATTCATGGAATTTAACAAATATTATGCCAACAATCTTATGTATTTACATAACATAATTATGGGGTGAAATTATACTAAGTTTCTTTATCATTAACTAGAGAATTTTGACAATAAGAGCTCTGGGCATGATAGAGCAACCTAAACAACTGAAAAGGAATATACCCTAGAAATATCGTCTATAATTAAACTCTAATGATTCTTTTTTTAGGTTCATACGATTTCAAATCATCTTGACCTCAACAAATAATTAAGTTGATATATGACGATCCACATTGATCATTCATAAAACTTTATACTTTATTATTTTAGGTATGATTATTTATTTACAAATTTAAGTTTTTTTTTATAAAGTTAGCTCACATGTGCAATGCACGTGAGAAGAAACTAGTAATTATAATAAATGGTAAGGCACTGTTTGTGCATGTAATATGGAAATTAATGGTGTTATACATGGGCGGATTTAGGGGGGTAGAAGGGGGTTCACCCAAACCTCCTTCGCCAAAAAATTACATTGTTTATAAAGGTAAAATATATTTTTTATCTCTATATATTATGTTTTGAATCCCCTTGACACAACTCAAATGCATAACTTAGTAGTCAAGGGGGTTCAAAATTTTTGTAAGGTCATAAGTTCAAATCATTAGCCATGATTTCTTTTAATTTTTTTAATTTTTTTTTTGAACCCCTTAATAAAAGTCCTGCCTCTGAACTTATCCCAAATGGAGTCAGATTTAAGAGAGCACTGCTTGTGCATGTAATCCTCTTGTCATGAAGTGAGACCTCTTTTGTCCATATAGGCCAACTTTTAGAAAAAGGATATAAATGATAAATAGACTGATGGAAAATCCCTCTAGTCTACTGGCAACTTTTTTTTTTACTAATTTATTTAAAAATATATTATTTTTTATATTTGAATTTTTAACGGGAATACTAGTATAGTCACAAAAATATTATATCACATTTAAATTTCTAAAAAAGAATATTTCTTTATTAAAACTACATTTAGAGTAGAAGTTTATTCTTATATAAATTGAAAAGGAAGGAGTCAAGGAGGTAAGAATTCCAAGAAATATCGATAAGAGTAATTTTTTATTTATGCGGAATAAGTTAGTTAGGAGATTTTCGGGAAACTAAAAAGAAGATGATTGATCGTTTTATCCCTCTCTCTCTCTATGTTGTGGGAATCTCCTTAACAGTGTTTGTGGGGATAGACTCATAAGGAAAGGGATAAACACACATTTATTCGTTACGTGATGCAAATGTCTGCTTCAATCTACCTATATAAAGGGCATAAGACTCTATTATTCCTCACACATCAAATCATAAATCAAAATCATTATTCTAAAACAGTAGTTGCTATTGTTTTAGATCTAGGGTTTCTTGTTTCTTCTGTCTGCCGGGAGAGAATTGCATCCTAAGACCCAGGTTAACGATATGAAGGGGTAAATAAAGGGAGGTGACAGAAGAGAGTGAGCACACATGGTGTTTTCTTGCATATGATCATATGCTTGAAGTTATGTGTGCGCACTCTCTATCTGTCACCCCACCACTCTCTCTCTCTTTGGATTTCTTTCTGTTTTATGTATGAGCGTGTCTGTACTTATTAACCTCTGGTATTTAGGCTTGGAACAAGTCACATGTTAGAAAAAATTGCTTGTTCAAGGTCTTTACTTCACTCTGATTTGACTAATATATGGTGTGGATCTGATAATTAACAAAGTGATCTTGATTTATCCGTATATACTTTTACCTTCTGCTATTCAATAGAGAATTGCTTTCCAAAATATTGTGTGCACTTCTCTAAAGTTCTTCGCTGCGCTTTTCCTTAAACCATTCGCTTATGAGATTTTGTTTTTTATTTTTTTTTGGGTGGGGTTTGGGGTTTGGTGGAGCTGGTCACAGTCCAGGTTAGTTCGTTATGTATGGTGGTTGACTGGTTGTTTGCTCTATTGGCAATTTCTAAAGTCGGAAACCCCCAACAAAATTAAATTCTTGCCAGCTTTCTTGTTCAAATAAAATTCTAAATATTTTCTCTAGTACTGGTGATTGAAACAGATTCTGGCCGATCTCTTATACTGTAATTCACAAGTATGAGGTGTTGTCAGGATTTTCTTACCATATTTGATTTCCTATATTTTGAAGGAAAGAGCAACATATTTACCGTAATTGAATTTTCCTATTCTAATCTTATTCTTAGAAGGAAACACAAATCTTCCATGTTTGGCTAGTCCCTTTTCATGGAGGAAAAGATTTAGACTTCTATAAATCGAGGATCCTTCCTTCTGATTCAGCAGCATCCACAATGTCCCCATATGGGATTTGAGAGTCTTGTTTAGGGGGAGAACTTTATGGGACAAGTGTAGTGTGTCAATTGTGTTTGCCTCTTTGTGAGATTATTTCTCGATATTTTGTACTATCTTTTATATAGTGGATTGTTCATCTCCGTTCATGCTCATCTCCACCCGTGGACGTAAGTCAATTTACCGAACCACGTTAAATGTTTGTGTCTCTTTTGGTAAATTTCTCTTTTATTGTCTGATTTATCACCATTCAAAGTTTGCGTTACTAACTTCCGCACGACACCTGATTTTTCGGTCCTAACAACAGACCACGATCTGGAATTTACACACACATATATACCTGGAGAGAAGGAAATACTGTGACAGATGAACTCTAGTTGAAGGGAAAATACACAAAAAAGGTCTGTCTCCGAATTTGCTGTCTCCTTGCCTAGGCACGTTATAGCTGCAATGAAGAATGATCAAAGCTGGAATCTGCAACTTCAGAATTAGGCCGAAGAATGGATATTTTCAGCTAAAAGTATTTCATTAGTTGAGAATACTTTCACTATCTCTCAAAGATATAGGAGATTCAGATCTCATCCATCTTGACTACAGGTTATAGAAACCTATCAAATTGTAATTGGAATAGTCTTGGTATTGTAATATATCCTTTCTGTGTTATAAGATGAAACTCAAGGTTACCAGATAGGAACTTGAGTAACTTTGGTTAAACAAAAGAAAGTGTAGTGGATAATTTTTCAAAAAAGAAAATTGAATGGAAAAATTGTCAGTCAAGTCGCGGCTAGAATTAGTACCAGAACTTTCTAATTAAGTTGAGACTTGAGACTGATCCATCAACCTTTTAAGATCCTTCTGTCATTAATGAACAATTTTGGTGGAACATGACTCAATAGAGTTTCTTGTCTTCCTCTCTCATACCATTTTCGTGTTCTGTCACCAAGAAATTATAGCTTTCGTATTCAGCCATTTTTGTGTGCAGTAGTTATCTAAATTTCTATGCCTGGAAACATTTCAAATGGATAATTGTTTCCTTATTTTCTAGCTAGTATTCCAGACGATAGGACCAGAAACCTAGCCGAGATTTTGATTAGGAAAAATAATATATATTTCTCCGTTTCAATTTATGCGACGAACCTGTTTGATTGAACACGGAGTTTAAAAAAAATGAAGACTTATAGAATTTATGGTTCTAAACAAGTCAAAAAGGGGCTCAGAGTATTTGTGTAGATATAAAATCTTCTCATTAAGAGTAGAAGTGTAGTTTAAGCAAAATCGTTTCTAAGATTAGAAAGTGTTCATTCTTTTTTGAACGGACCAAAAAGAAAATAGGTTCATATAAACTGAAACGGAGGTAGTATTAGCTTTGGTATTATTAATTTTTTATTTGTTTTGTGATTTTTAATCTATGTATAATTAGTACTTGTATTTGTATTAATTATACACTATATTCAGTAAATATTATTTTTATACATAGCAAATATTGATATTAGCAATATCATACCGTTTTTGCATGTATAATAAAAACAATTGCCTTTTCAAAACATTTTCCAAGTCCTTTCCAAACAAGTTTGGTGTTTATTTTTGTAAACAACTAATTGTTTTAAAATACTTATGCACATAATATTCTTAATATAACAGACCAAACAGTTGATAAAAATATTTCAGCGCTGGATTGCTAGTAATAATACTTATGCTAGCATTACTAAGTACTAATATATTTTATTTGGTACTATTTCTTATACACCCTACCAGATGACCCCTCAATTTCTAGTAATAATTTTTGGTCGAGTCAATTGTAACATGATTCATCTATTAACTCAACTGATCTTGACCCCTCCAATTTATTTCCATCTCAATAGAAGGGAAGTTTTGAAGTAATGGGGAAGTTATTTTTATATAACCTACAAATTATGGGTTTCAATCGTAGGCTGTCTATATCACATCTTTTTAGAATGTAATTTTTTCGAACGCTACGTGAACGCGGAATACTTTGTGCTGGACGGCCCAGTCTTTAAACTAACACCCGTAATTGTACATACCAACGAGGTAAGGGTGCTTGCTACTACTAACATTCTCTTTTGGATAACTTTCTTTCTATCTTTTCCTTTTTCCAACATTACAAGTTCCAAAGTGGTTCTTACTAGTTGATAAAATGTGCAGTAGTATTGCTTGAGCTTCACTTTTGGAAAAGAATCACTATGTTCACACTTGAGTTATGATGCTAGCTCACATGCATGACAGATTGAGTGCCCTTCTATCTTTGCTGTCTAAATTGAAAAAACAACCATTTTTCTGAGATCTTGTGATGATCTGATGGAAGTTCAGGGTACCATAATGCTAATGGCCGGTTGTTTAATATTTTTTGAGTGATTAAAGCTAACTCTATTATCTTCTTAACATCTTCTTCTGATCTAAACAGTACTGTCTACTGTTGCTTTTCCGGCGCGGTATATTGTACTCAAGATATATAAATTAAATAAGTGAATACAGAAAAGCTCCGTGCTTTTTCTGAAACCTTTTTACAAAATTTGCAGGATCATGAACCATGGTTAGTGCTTAAGTTCCTTTGGTAAATAAAAAGGGTTTTGGGACCAAACCTTATGTTGGTACTAAGAAAATAGTTGGATAGGTAATAAGTGTTGGAATAATTATGACCATCTTATATAAATGGTGAAATGACTTTCTAGCCACTTGCACTTGTCGAGTTTTTAAAAATCGATATTAAACTTTCTATTTTTTCATTTGAACACTCGAACTCATTTTCCCGTAATTAATAAACATATCTGATAAGAGACCATGTGTGCGTGTATTACACATACACATACGTGTCCATCCCATCAGTAAATGACCAATAGATGTCTTACACGTCAAGGGCGCGAAAACCCTAACCCTAGTCCCCTCTTTTATTCCATACACCGACCCCCTCCCCTCATGTTAACCTTTCTTTGACCAAACTCTCCCATGTTCATTCCAGAATTTTGATGATAAGAGAAGGTGAAAAGAATTTGGAAAGTAAGGGGATCATATGTAAGGCCCATAGGCCATCAATCATAGTAGGCACACAATAGGCCATCATATGTAAGGCCCTTCTCGCCATCGATGAACTCTTCATATGTTCGAAAAATCTCGTCGAAAATAGCACTGATCTACTCATTGCTGAATTTCACATTTCCTCGCAGTTAAGATCCCCATCGCCATTTGCATCAAAATTCTGAAAGATTCTTTTCACCTTCTCTGATTGCAGAATTCCAGAATCTTCTAGATTCCTTTCACCCTCTCCAACATTCAAAAAGGACTTTTTTATGGTGGTGGATATGGCGTGAGGTCAGCCGTGCTGGATGAACTTCCAAAATCGATCATAATCACTCACCCATTTTTTTATTTTTGTTTATTATCTGTTAATTTTGTTCTGATCGAGCTTCGTTTGATCCAAGTGATGCAAACCTTAATTTCAAATCTACAATGACAAAATATACAACTTTTTATCATTTTCACGGCCTGAAAAAAAAATAAAAAAAATAAAAATAGATCTTCAGATTTTACAAGAAGGAGGAATAGAGCTTCAAATTTGTAAAAATGGAGGAAGAGGGTATTTTATAAGGAATAATAAGAAGACACTTAAATACAATCCATTTTATGTTGTTGGGCGTTGGGAAGGGGGCTTTCACGCTCATGTGCGTCGTGTTCCTCACGCGGCCTGCTGATTAGGACCAACTAACGCCACATGGGCATGTTCAATGATCAATGGTCAAATATGTTTATTAGTTACAGAAAAAATGAGTTCGAGTGTTCAAATAGAAAAGTTAAAAGTTTATGTATTTAAAACTCCGTCAAATTCAAGTGGCGAGGAAGTCGATCCTTCCGCATATATAAATTAACTAAAAATTTAAGTTATTAGAGAAGTATATAGCATATCTTTTGTTGATATAAAATTTTAAAAAAATTGAGAAAGTATACTTTTTAACTTAATTATATGTGTCTTAAACATGTTGCCTCAAGTTTAATTAGTTTTTATGAGCCAAACATGCGAATTTTTTTTTGTAATGAGTGTTTGAGAGCCGAACCTCTGCCTACTCTGATTTCAAAGTTGGTTATGCTCCATCTTCATGCACCTAGTTTTACTTTGTTTATCCAGGATTGCCCGAAAACAAGGTTTACGTCCCCCTCCTTATTATACTATACCTCTCTTTAGTTAATAATAATATACAAGGTAAATCCTTCACCACGCCACAAAAGGTAAAAGTCTAGATGGATACCTTTAGTTAAAATATCTAATAGTATATAAACATAGTCAAAGGAATATAAGCTCACTAATTATACAAACGTAAAGAAAAGTGTTATATAAGCTCACTAATTAGAATCGTACAGGCAAATCCATGTAGACTTATGAAGGAGCTTAGTGGATGATTTTCTGGTGATTAAGACGCTAAGAGCTTGATGATTGGGTTAATTAGCATGAGGAATCATATGATTACGTGAGATGGGATGCATGCTTATGAATAACAAATGCTTCATTAAACCAATCATTTCAAAATTTTGTGACATAAACTTCTTCGTCTAGTATTTTAGTTTCTACTTTTGCACTAAGAAGCATCAAGAAGCTCCCACGCATAATGGAATTATCACTTTAATTAAAAAAATAAGAGAAGTGTGAATGGGCAGTTGGCGAGATCTTTCCTCAACATTTGTCAAAGTTCCCTTTATCTTTTCTACTCCATTTTTGCTGTTTATTCAATTAATATAAAGCATATACACTTTAAATTTTGGCTTCACGGCCAACCTGCGTACATTCATTACCAATTGGTTCAAATATTCACGAAGTACTACATTTAACTTTATATTTTTACCATATGGGGGGATGGGGAAGGGAGGAGGGAGGAGAAGGGGCGTCTCACTATAAATTTTACTTTGTGATCCACTCAAAACAAAAATTACTGCAATATTAAACAAATAGACAGTCTAAAACCACATTGGAGAAATAATTTGTGTTTTACTTAAATGTCAATCTTTTTTCCATTTTCTTAACGTTATGTTTCGTGAGTTTAGTTGCGTAAAAGTTAAAATTTATGCATCCAATGATTAAAGTATTAAAATATTATCGTAATTTTGCTATACAATACGAAAGAAATTAATAGTGAAGGACAAACTTATCAATCTACAGTCACATGAATATCAAATGGGTCGGGTTAGCCTGAAATCCCCCACTAAGAGACTGGCCCCGATTAGGTGATAAGGGCCCGGCTCGGCATGTAAATCTACATTTATTGCTTTACTTAAGTATCAATCTTTTTCTTAATTTTTTTATCATTATGTTTCATGAGTTTAGTAGCGTAAAAGAAAATTTATGCATCCAATAATTAAAATATTTAAACATTATCGTAATTTAGCTATGCAATACGAAAAAATTAACAATAAAGGACAAACTTGTCAATTTGTAGATATGGATGCCAAATGGGTCGGGTTGGCCTGAAATCTCCCACTAGAGACTGGCTCGGATTAGGTGATAAGGTCCTGGCTCGGCATCTTAATCTACATTCATTGCTTTACTATAACTTTTCGAAAAATTAAAATATACTCTCTACGTAATAGTTTTGAGTTTTTGGCTAATATTGTCCCTTATCTTTGAGGGTAGGTCTATTTTGGGCCCTCAAATATAGTCCTAAGCATATTTAGTCTCTTAAGTATGCTAAAGTAGAGCACCTTTAGTCTCACTGACACAATGTGTTCAAAAACTAACGGTGTTACCCAACTCTAATTCATGAAGCAAGCAAAACGTTTCCTCTCCTTTTACTGGATAATGCAAATTATCACTTTAATTCCTCATTTTTTGATAATGTCTTCTAAAATTTTGACCTTGAAAATATCCTCTTCTGTGCCAGTTTTCAATGAGTAAACTACACTGTATAACCGCTGTAAAAATAATAGCCGAAAAAATAAATAATATTTGTGTGTGTATATCTACGCGCGCGCACACACACATATATATTTTGTATGTTAATATACAAAAATTATACAAATGTTATATACTTTTTCTGCTACCAGATGTAAATAGTTTCTGGCACAGGCTAAAAGTGATGATACAACCTGGTTATTCGTTTGCTTCAATAATATACCTAGAAGTGATCCTGGCAGCTCTAATTTTTTTTTTTTTCAAATTTTAAATTTTCTTTTTGGAAAAATCAACCGAAATATATACAAAAAAAATACAAACTTTATACATTTTTTTGGCTATTATTTTTACAACGGCTAATATAGTGTCATTTTCTCATTGAAAACTGGCACAAAAGGGGATATTTTCAAGGTCAAATTTTAGAAGACATTATCTAAAAATGAGGAATCGGAGCAGAAAGATTTGCTTTATTAATCAGAGTTGGGGAACACCATTAGTTTTTAAACATATTGTGTTAGTGAGACTAAAGGTGCTCCACTTTAGCATACTTAAGGGACTAAATATGCTCCACTTTAGCATACTTAAGGGACTAAATATACTCAAAGTTATATTTGAGGGATCAAAATAGACTCACCCTCAAAGATAAGGGACAATATTAGTTAAAAACTCTAATAATTTTCTTGAATTATAAACAACCAAGTAAATTGATCATTAACCACTTCTAGAGTGCACCGTCGTGAAATAAGAAGGTACGTCGAGTAGTACCCTAGTTGTTATAAGTGGGTACAGATAAAAAGGGGGTCAAAGTTTTTCTTGATTCCTCGATGAGAAAACAAAGGGGAAGCACAGATCGACGTGGTTATAAGCGAGGCCAGGAACCCTTCATATCGAGACCCAGGAAGAATGAACGATCTATCTGAGATCAAACGCGGTAAACCGACGCACCCTGGACCAAGTATAGCTTCTGGACCTCGGAGATGTGGTGAACGGTTATGCACGACGGATAAGGTGACGTAATATTCGCCCTCAATTGGGCATTGCGGCACGAATCCCGTTCAGTATCAGTTAAAGTCAACAATTACCAGAAAAAATAGACTTTTACCCTTTTTAGACTTATACTAGGACTAAAATTCTCCTACTATATAAGGGGGAAGTTTTTCTTCAGTCTGACACATTTTTACACGCAATTCAAAACAATAAGAAAATTTACTTTTGTCTTCTAGCTATTGTTCAAGGAATCGCTTGTTTGTTCTTTTCTTTACTCATGATTGAGCTCGCACTGAGGGTTCGATCGAGAACGAATTCCGTTATTCAATCTAAGATCAGGCTGGGTCATCATATTGCAATTTTCTTGATCTTTATTTTGTCTTTAATTCATCTATTTGTTATTCTTAATTATTCTTATTGAATAAAATCATGTATCATTTAAACCACGTACAAATTTAATTGTTACTCATTTTGGAGTAAACAGTTTGACGCTCACCATGGGGTTAAGGATAATAGTGGTTATTTGGTATGAATCTCCATAACACACCTTATTTTACGCTTGTTCTTTGAAATCTTAATTCCAGGTCAGCCTCAAAATGTCAATCTCTCATTCTACTCACTTGAACGTTAACGCTGAGTCAGTCCATCATGGAGAAAATAATAATGTGGTACCCAGTAATGATGTGATTCCTGCCTATCTCAACGGTGTCCCAGCCGCCGACCCGGTCGATGCTAACTCACAGGTGGCCATCAACATTAATTTGCCAACTGATCCCGGAAACACTGTTCGCGGGGGACCCTGACAAACAACTCGAGAATCTCCTGAAGGTGAAGGTGATGGGGTGAGCTTACGACTGATTTTCAAAATGTTGCAGGCTCAACAAGTTGCAATAGCACAGCTGCAGAATCAAAGGCACGCCCTAACAAGGTCTAGCCTGCACAATCCCGGTAAAGCACTTGAAGCGACGAATAGATTACCGAGAGACCGGGTGAAGCCGAGCCCGGGAAAAAATTAGAAGTAATGAAGATTAACATTGACAAAACGGGTGGAGTCAGGTGAGAAAAATATTGAGGCCAACGACAATAAGGTGGAAACATACAACTCCAGGGTCAATCAGATCAGGGAGCACCCACGATATTGAAGGGACTGGACTCCAAAAATTTTATCCAAAAGCCCTTTTCCTCCAAGCACGGAACCAAAGCTGATCCCAAAGAGGTTTCATAAGCCCGACATTCCCAAATATAATGGGAGCACATATACAAATGAGCATGTAACCTCCTATAAAAACGCGATCAAAGGGAACAATTTGGAAGAGGACGAAATCGAGTCGGTGTTGCTGATAAAATTTGGGAAACTTTGTCCAATGGAGTAATGATATGGTATCACAACTTGCGTCAAAATTCCATTGAATCGTTTGCTAGGCTTGCAGATGCTTTCATAAAGGCCCGTGCAGGAACCATCAAGGTCGAGACTAGAAAGCCGAATCTTTTCAATGTCAAACAAAGAGATAGCGAGATGCCCAGGGAGTTCGTGTCAAGATTCCAGATGGAGCAGATGGACCTGCCACCAATGTTAGATGACTGGCCTTTCAGGAATTCACTCAGGGGCTCGACCCCCGAAGTTTCGTGGCCTCTCAACAGCTAAAATGAAATTTGGTGGAGTACCCAACGATAACCTAGACCGATGTCAACAATAGGTACTGGTGGAAGATCAAGGTCGAGGAAGACCAACTCGGGGCCCCTTCTAGATCTGCTTACCCCATCCGGACCGATGATAGATAAGAGAGCCATTGCTCAGGAGCAAAGAACGGTCCGAGATCGATATCAACCATACATCGCGCATCAAAGGGGAAACGGGTCCGGGCGTCACCCAGTAAGAAACAAGAAGAGAATCGATCGAGGGCCTAGTGGTCGGGGATTGATGAGCAAGTAGGGAGGTACCAAAATTATCAGACTATAACTTTAACATAGACGATGCAAGCATCGAGTCGGCCATAGGGCGCGTCAAAGAGACCAAGTGACCCTGACCATTGCAATCTGACCCAGCCCAGAGAGATTCTAACGTGATGTATAAGTATCACGACACTAACGGTCATAGGATCGAAGATTGCCGACACCTAAGAGAAGAAGTTGCTCGACTGTTCAACAACGGGCACCTCCGAGAATTTCTAGGTGAGCGAGCCAAAAACCACTTCAGAAATTAGGGCGCCAAGAAACAAGACGAATAAGAGGAGCCTCCGGACGTGATCAACATGATCAATGGGGGAGTCGAAGTTCCCCAAGGGCCAATGATAAAACGTACTAAAGAATCTATTACGAGGGAAAAATACACCCAAGATTACGTTCCGGAGGGAGCTATTTCATTCAGCATTGAAGATGCCGAGGGCATCGTACAACCTCACAACGATGTACTCGTAATATCTATATTTATCAATAAATCCCGTTTTAAACATGTTTTGATTGATCTAAGTAGCTCGGACAACATCATCAGATCAAGGGTCATAGAGCAACTGGGCTTACAAAATCAAATCGTGTCGGCATTCTGGGTATTCAATGGATTCAACATGGTGTGTGAGATCACGAAAAGAGAGATAACTTTGCCGGTAAACACTGCCGAGACAATTCAAGAAACAAAGTTCCATGTGATCGAAGGGGATATGTGGGCGGTACCTTCGCCTTACACCAGGCACTGAAATCTTCCACACTGCGGGGTGAGTCAAAACGGTCTACAGAGAACAGTCGGCTGCAAGGGAAATGTTTGTTGTTGATGAAGTGATCTTAGTACCTGCAATTTCGATATCGAAGAGCACGGAGCCGACCAAAAAAGAAAAGATTAAATAGAAATCAATGAAACCGGCCTCGACAGAACCAGAGAAACAGGAAGAACAAGAATTAACGATGAGGACGATTACAACATCCCGAGATCATTCATAGCTCTCGATTACATTGACGCCACCAAAATAACGGTCGAAGAGTTGGAGCAAATTACATTAATCGAGCGTCTACCAAATTGAAAGGTATACCTGGGAACGGGTTTAACCCCCGAGCTCAGGAAAAAACTTATTGATTGCCAACACGACTGTTTTGCTTGGTCCCATCTTGACATGACAGGGATCCCACCGGAAATGACCGCTCACAAGCTGAGTTTGGAACTGAAGTTCCATCTGTTTAAGCAGAAGAGAAGGCCACAGTCTAAGATCAAACACGTGTTCATCAAGGATGAGATATCCAAACTTCTAAAAATAGGATCCACTCGAGAAGTTAAATACCCGGATTGGTTAGCTAACGTGGTGGTAGTACCTAAAAAGGAAACAAACAAAGGAAGTGTGTGGATTATAAGGATCTAAACAAAGCATGCCCAAAAAATCTTTCCCTTTTCCTAACATTGATCGAATGATTGACGCGACAACCGGGCACGAGATACTCAGTTTTCTCGTGTCCTACTCCGGGTAAAACCAAATTTGAATGGAACCGGACGGTCATAAAAAGACTTCTTTCACAACAAAACTCAGCACCTACTGCTATAACATAATGTCATTCGGGTTAAAGAATGCTGGTGCCACCTACCAACTCCTAGTAAACTGAATATTCGAAGAACAAATAGGGAAATTAATGGAAGTTTATATTGACGATATGTTGGTCAATTCCCTGCGAGCGGAGGACCATTTGAAACATTTGCAGGGAACCTCGACATACAAAGGAAATATAATATGAAGCTAAACCCAGAGAAGTGTGCATTTGAGGTCGATTCGGGCAAATTCCTCGGGTTCATGGTATCTAATCAAGGGATAGAGATCAGCCTCTAAAGTCATATAGGACATCACTGTAGTCGACAACATAAAGGCAGTTCAAACACTGACCGAGCGTATAGCTGCATTGGACTAATTTATCTCGAGGTCATCGGACAAGAGCCATCTAGTCTTCTCACTATTGAAAAAGAAGAACAATTTTTCTGGGACTCCGGAATGCCCGCAAGTTTGAAAAAGAAGAACAATTTTTCTTGGACTCCGGAATGCCAGCAAGATTTGGAAGAACTCAAGCGATACATGTCGAGCACCCATTTTCTGCACACTCCGAAGGTAGACTAACAACTATACCTTTACTTGGAAATTTCCAAGGTGGCGGTAAGTGGTTTTCTAGTATGGGAGGAAGAACGTACACAATTTCCTATTTATTATATTCATAGAACCCTAGAGATGCCGAAACAAGATACCCTCACCTAGAAAGGTTAGTGCTCGCCTTACTGAGTGCTTCTAGGAAACTAAAACCATATTTTCAATGCCACCCCATATGTGTCGTGACCTCTTACTCGTTGAGGAATGTCATGCATAAGACCGAGATCTCAGGCCAGCTGGCCAAATGAGACGTGGAGATTAGCGTGTACGATATCGAGTACCGAGACTGTCATAAAATCTCATATTTGTCAGACTTTGTGGACGACTTTATTACGTCTTTGATACCCGAAGTCGAGAAGGAATTACTGCTCACTTCGGATGCTAATTCGAGGATCTGGACCCTATTAACAGACGGTGCCTCCAACGCAAAGGGGTCTGACTTTATTCAGTAGTGCAACTGATGAAATTAGTGGTAGAAAAAGGCCATGCCGAGGTAAACTTGACGAGTTTAACTTGGGATTGGAGAAACAAATACATAGACTACCTGAAGATAGAAAAATTATCATCGGATCCCAAGAAATTGAAAGCCCTGCGTACTAAAGCTGCCAGGTTTAGTTTAGTTGAAGGGAATTGTTCAGAAGGTCCTTCTTCGGGCCACTGGCTAGATGCTTAGGCCCGGGAGACTGAATACGCCATGAGGGAAGTTCACGAGGGCATTTGCGGGAACCATTCGGGGGAAGAATCCTTAGTTCAAAAGTTGATCAGAGACGACTACGATTGGAATGAAATAGAGAATGATGCAAAATACTTTGTACGAAAATGCGACGAATGTCAAAGACACCTCCCGATGATTCATTAACTGGGATAGATGCTTCATCTGGTTCTATCATCGTGGACATTTATGAAATAAGGAATGAATATCGTCGGTCCTCTGCCATGGGCACCTGGTAAGGCCTAATACATATTCCTCACGACTGATTATTTTTCCAAATGGGTCGAGGCTCAGGCGTTCGAGAAGGTCCGGGAGAAGTAAGTCATCAACTTCGTCCGGGATCACATAATATGTCGATTTGGGATACCAGCCGAGATCGGATGTTACAACGGAATACAATTCATCGCAGTAAGATAAGTAAGTTTTTTGAAGACCACAAGATTAAGAAGATATTATCAGCTCCTTACCACCCTAGTGCGAACGGGAAAGCAGAATCGGCGAACAAAACTATACTCCAAAACCTGAAAAAGAAATTGACCAATTCAAAGGGAAAAATGGAAGGAAATCTGGCCCCAAGTCTTGTGGGCATACCGTATGAATTCAAAGTTGAGTGCTGGGAGGACCCCGTTCTCTCTAGTCTATAGAGCGAAAGCCTTGATACAGGTCAAGGTAGGGGAACCGATCCTCAGGTTTTAGTATGCTACCGAAATGTCAAACGGCGAAGCCATGGCCACGAGCCTGGAATTATTGGACGAAAGGCGAGAAGCCACCCTGGTCCGGTTGGCTGCCCAGAAGCAGCAGAGTAGGGAGTACTTCAACAGAAGACCCAATATCCGACATTTTCAAGTCGAGGAATTGGTGTTAAGAAAAGTAACACTACACACCAAGAACCCAAACGATGGGAAGGTGGGCCCGAATTGGTAATGACCGTATAAAGTTGCCGGAATAACTGGTAAAGGCTATTATAAACTCGAATCGGGAAAAGGTGTAAAACTACCGAACAACTGGAAAGTGACACACTTAAAGCGGTACTACTACTAAGGTTTATTTTTTTATATTATGGACTAACTAATGCTAGTACTCGGCCAAGGGAAAACATGACTATTAGGTCTGAAAGCACGTGTTGCACTCTTTTTCCCTTGAACCAATTTTGTCCTAAAGTGGGTTTTCAGCAAGGTTTTTACCGAGGCAACAGTAAAACGTGCTACCTTAGTTTTGAAGATCGGCCTTAAACCAAGATTGATGATCGTTTGCACCAAACCAACAGTATCCGAGACCTCACAAGTTCGGCCTCAAATACTAAGGGCTATTACTCCTAGATCAAGATCTTTAGAAAGGGAAAATTTTATATGTCAAAGGACAAGTCTTGGTGGTTAAGGCTCATTGTGAAATGGTCAAACGAACCGCGCCCAAGTAGCCCACTCTAGCCATGGCACAAGGATTATGCGCCTCCGATTATGTACCCTACATATAAAACAATGAAAGAAATATTATCTTCCCTCATACTTTATTACTACACATTTCGCTTCGTCGATGCTTTGCAACGGATCAGAGATCTTGAAGACCATGGGCTACCCCGACTCGGGTACTGTTGTCCGATAGAGAAATTGGACAGCTCGGGAAGCCTATTAAGTAGTTCCTGAATGTGAAAGGCTACAGCCACCCCAAAACGGCTCGGAGACGTCCAAAGTACGTACTTAGAAATTAATGCCCTTATGAATAATTAAAACCTATTAAAGGGTTACACTTGACAAAAATATCGTCATATATGACCAGAACGCTTAAGCATCTTGAAGGCTTTCGATTTCATCGGATGATTCGAAGCTGCGAGTAATCCGGAGTTTCCCTGGAAATCGAGCCCCATTCGGATCTCCGAAAGAATGGATGCTCTAGAATACGTTTAATGCTATGCTATGACATTAAGGAACGATAAACAAATGAAAGATTGCAAGTAGATGTTGAAAAGTAAAAACATGGTATTGCTGAAGGGAAAATTTCATATAAATTTCAAAAAATATTTACAAAGGCACGATAAAATGGCCTCAAATAAGCAAGAAAGGAAAAATACAAAAGGACAAAAAAGAACTAAAGAATCTATGTCTGATCTTCACCAGAGCTCGACTCAGCACCGGAACCGTCGGAACCGTCGGAACCTTCGGATCCTTATGAACCTTCGGGCTCATAGAGTTCATTTGCCTTGGCCTCGAGCATCTTGGCTTCTTCGATCTCGACTGACATGTCCAAATCTCGGGCGTGAATCTCCTCGAGGGTCTCCTTTCGGGATATCCGCTTTACATACTCGGTCTTCATCTTCAAGCGGGGCTCAGCTATCTCCACATCAGCCTTATACTGGGCCTGCATTTTCTCAACTTCGGAGGAATAAATCGAAGTTACCTCCAATTTGGACTTATGCACGGTGTATTCCTAGCTGAGGGCATTTCGTTTCGTGATGGCTGAGTTCAGCTATGCCCGGAGTTCATCATTTAGTCATGACCACTTGTCGGCTTAGTCTTTTGCCACTCGGAGCTAGTCCTTGATTAATGACAGCTCCTATTTTGTAGACTTTTTATCCGAAGCCAGCAGGTCCATCCTGCACCTTAACTCCTCGGTCGTGGCCTTGACCTCATCTATCTCGACCCAAAGCTGGTCAATCAAGTTTATCCTCTCCTGGACCAATGAAGTTTCTTTGTTAGTCCTAACAAGTAGCTTCTCATTTTCAGCCTCAAATATCCTAACCTTCTCAACCAGATTGGAATGCTCCCCTTTCACAGGAGAGGCCTCCTTCTGCACCTTTTCCAGCTCGGCCCGAAAAGTTGGGAGATCCTTAGGAGCCTCGTCTTGCTGTTCATGAGAGCCATGTACATGTCCTTCTTTCGAACCTGCTCTTTAAGCTGGAACTTGAGTTGGCTGATTTCTAAGCGGGACCGAAGGAAGCTTTCGTTATGAAGCACCGAAGCCTGGAAAATAATAAGGTCACTAGAATCTGCTAAAATATAGCAAAATTTGCAAGAAATACAAGGAGTAGACATCTTACCTGGTTTAGTTCCTGTTGTGCGTCGTTGAAGAGGCTCGGCGTGCCTACTTCGTTCATCTTCGCCTGGCCACACCCACCGGAGTGAACAGGGCTCGGGCGTCCACTGGGATAGTAAGAACGACCGTTCTCTTCCGGTCGGGATCCACACTCGGGGTAGGGAACTGCCTCACTAGCTTCGGGCTCGAGCTCGGCTCGCTCGGTCCTAATGGCACATCCTTTTTTGGGACCTCCAGGTGGCCAAGCCCAAAATATTCCTCCAATGCGCTCATGTCCATGCCGTCAAAGAAAATGTTGAGGGCGTCATTTGTGCCCCGTGCCGTCTCGTTTGATTTTTCTTTGTCAGCTTGAGCCTGTTCAAGCATGGACTCTGTGTAGAACGACATTTCCGCAATGTCGATGAAACCAGTTACTTCCTTCAGGGCAAGAGTGACTTGTCGGGAGGATGTGGCCTCCGATTCTCCTTCTGATTCCCGAGCGAGAGGGGGATCGATCTATTGGCCAATTTCTCTGGTTGCTCCCTACTCTCCCTCGTTGTTGGTCGACCCATGCGCAATGAACTCAAGATATTCATCCTCAGGGTAATCCCTAAGCCGGAAGAGGGAATCGAGGTCCGGTATCCTGGCTTTGGTGCTCTTCTTGTTGCTTTTCCGGACCCGAATAACAATCCTCTTCTTCTTCACCTCGGCATCCAGGGAGCCCGAGGATTTCCTCTTTTTCTTATTTTTCTCCTCTTTTGTGGCGGCTCCGGCCTCTCCCAAAGATGAGGGTTTTGCGATCAAGGTCGGGGCCTCGTCCTTATCCAACGACGTAAGCATGGTGGTCTTGGGAAAACGTGTGAGAAATAAAAAGACTTAGCAAAAATACAAGTCAAGTATGTGAGTGTAATTATTTGGGAGGAAGCCTTACCATGGGAACGGGCCTCCTACTTGCCCTTCGAGAGCTTGCACTATTCGCGCTTGAAGTAAAATTTTTATTTGCAGATCCCCTCGATCTACTCCTTGAAGTGGGGGATTGTATTAGGATCCTAGGCGACCGCTATACAACAATAGACACGGGCTATTAGGAAAATAATAAAAGAAAGTGTCAAGTACTCAAGAAGGAAAGGACTTATGGGATGAGTTCCACTTTTCAGGGAACGGTAGAAATTCGGGGGGAATGAGGTCTTCTATTTTCACCCGAATGAACCTCCCTTGACAACCTCGATCTTGATCTTCATCAATGCTCGAGAATGGAGCTTTACTTGCTCGACAAACAATCTTGATCAGCTCCCCTCGAAAAATTCGGGGACTGTAGAAATGAAGCAAGTGGTCAAGGGTGAACTGAGGTGCTTTGATGTTTTTAACGAAGTGGCAGAGGAGGATTGTGATCCTCCAAAAGGATGGGTGAATCTACCCAAGGCAGACCTCGTACCTTTTGCTGAAGCCGAGGATTATAGGGTCCACCAGGGCGAGCGTGAAGGGGTAAGTGTAAACACATAGATACCCCTCCATGTGAGTGGTGATATCTTAATTGGGCCCGGGAACGACCACCTCCTTGACCTCCCAATTTCACTCCACCCAAACCATGGGGAGAGTGTCCGCGGTAATGGAGAATATGTACCTCCATACTCCTTCCCCTCGGTCCTATTCACTGGAGGCCTTTTTGAATTTAAAGTCATTTTTGGTAGAGCAACCCCCAGGAACGAAATTCTTCAAAGGGGGCTCCGGGACAACCTCTAAATTGGCCACCTCGGCATTCATGGTCGGGTTGGAAGTTGAAGGGGGTTTTGCTGAGACACGGATTTGGATGTTTTTGCCATTGGAATCTAGAAAATATGAAGGTTTAAAGAAAGATATGAAGGTTTGAAGATGAGGATGAAGATTTGAAGATGGGGATGAAAGTATGAAGGTCTGGTTTGAAGATTTAAAGATGAAGTATGAAGAATTGAAGGGGATATAGTTAAGTAGAGAATTTAAGGGTAAATCAAAGTGCTCTGGAATCGGAAAGTGAAAAAGTGAAAAAAGTGTAGAAGCTTTTATAGAACAAGGATAATCAATTTGTGACGTTTCGCGTTCGTGACAGTCAACCGGCTGCTGACATGTGTCCTAAGTTAGAACGACGCGACGTTTCGTTGACTCGTCCACTCGGTTGTAACATACAAAATAAGGAACCAGGAATAATTTATCGCTTCCCATCGCTTCGATGAATCTACTCTCTAGAAAACGAGGGGACTATCTATGTACGGATAAAATCGGGTTCAAGGATTTTCTCGATTCTCCGATGAGGAAACGAAGAGGAAGCACGGGTTGGCCCGAAATCCGCCACTAAAATGGGTCGGGTTGGCCTGAAATCACAATACATAAAAAATTAACAATAAAGGACAAACTTGTCAATTTATAGTCACATGAATATCAAATGGGTCGGGTTGGCCCGAAATCACCCACTAAGAGACCGGCTCCAATTAGTAAAAATTGCGCGGGGCACCCTATTTGGTCGCCCCCATTTAACCTATACCCGCTTTTCAAAATTTTTTTAACTTGTACCCACTTCTTAAATAACTTCAGCTCTCCTTTCCCTCGTTGAGCTGAAGTTCACGTAGTTTCTACGTAGTTTTTTTGAATTATAAACAACCAAGTAAATGGATTGTTAACCACTTCTAGAGTGCGCAGTCGTGAATAAGAAGGTACATTGAGTAGTACCTTAGTTGTTATAAGTGTGTACGAACAAAATCGGGATCAAAGTTTTTCCCGATTCCACAACGAGGAAACAGAGGGGAAGCACGGATTGACGCGGTTATAATCGAGGCCAGAAACCCTTCATATTGAGATCTGGCAAGGATGAACGATCTATCTGAGATCGGACGCGGTAAAGCGACATACCCCGGACTACGTATAGCTTCTGGACCTCGAAGATGCGGTGAATGGTTATGCACGACAGATAGAGTGCTGTAATATTCGCCCTCAACCGCACATCGCGGCGCAAATCCCGTTCAGTATCCGTTAAAGATCAACAATTACCAAAAAAAGAAAATTTTTACCTTTTTAGACTTGTACTAGGACTAAAATTCTCCATTATATAAAGGGGAAGCTTTTCTTCAGTCTGACACATTGTAACATGTAATTCAAAGTAATAAGAAAATTTACTTTTGTCTTCTAGCTACTGTTCAAGGCATTACTTGTTTGTTCTTTTCTTTACTCATGACCGAGCTTGCACCAAGGGTCCGATCGAGAACGAATTGCACTGTTAAATCTAAAATCAGGCTTGGTCATCGTGTAAAAAATTAGTTTAATCGTTTATTTTATCTTTAATTCATCAATCTATTATTCTTAATTATTCGTATTGAATAAAATCACGTATTCTTTATCACGTGCAAAATTAATTGTTACTATTTTTTGGGTAAACAATAAGATTTTAGACAAATTGCATCAATGATGATTCTCCCATTCACCCATTTCAAGATGCATTGTGACCTTTCTTTCGGTGGATATGTGTGCTTGGACCACCAAAATGAAAGTAAATCAACAAGTGATATTCTTCTAAATTAAAGCATTTGTTTACTCCTTAGAGCATTTGTATACGTCATCCTTTTCTTCACTAAAAGAAGATAAAGGCCATCTAAGTAAATAGTAAAACATCAGCTTTCACAACTGTTCATGGGAAATTATCCACTCCAGAAGGTCAGCCACTCAGCCTGTGCATGTAATACTCTTGTCATGAACTGAGCAACTGAGCAGCCTCTTCTGTCCATATTAGGCCAATAAAGTTTCATGAAGAAGAAAATAAAAAGGATATAAATTAAAGGTACTCGTGGAATGGTAAAAGATAAAAATGTTCATGCCGTCTCAATTTATGCCATAATATTCCGGTTTTGAGAATAATGGATATTTCTTTGATCGTGATTAGTTCATGTACCATTCAAATATTTTTAATTATTATTTATTGTAACTTATAGTATATTTTACGAATTTCTTAAATATATAAATTTTATGTCCTTTTCTTTTAATGAATATGAACTTATTTTCTTTTTAATCCGTATTAGAAAAGATAAATTTTTTTTATTGAAATGAATTTATTTTTATGCAATAATTTATAATCCACAAAATATAATTTTTAATTTTATGCTCAGTCAAATGAATTCACGTAAATTGAAAACGAGAGTATAAAAAACTTAAAGAATCTATTACGGAATAAATTGGGACAGAGTACTTAGTATATTACAAGAAGCATCGGTAAGCGTAATTTGAATATATGGAGGAGTCTAGTTAGTTGGTTAAGAGGTGAATAGGTTGTTTCTTGTCCCTCTTTCTCTGTCAGATATCTCTATCTTTTTTTATGGAAAAATGCATATCATACAGTTATGGGTTGATGCGATATATAATAGTATAATTCCTCTGGGAAGTTCCAAAATAATATATTTGGGGGGGATAGACTAACTTTATCAAGATACCAGATGAGTGGTTGGGGGATAGACGCATAAGGAAAGAGATAAACACACATTTATTCCTTACTTGATGCAACTGTCCAGTTCTCTTCCTATATAAAGGCCATAAAACACCCCATCATTCCTCACACATCAAATCATAAATCAAAATCATTGTTCCAAAACTTTGTAGTTTCAGATCTAGGGTTTCCTACATCTTCTTGTGGTAAAAGATTTTGTCTGCCGGAGAGAATTATATTCTACAATCCAGGTTAACTATAGCTGGGGTAATAAAAAGGAGGTGACAGAAGAGAGTGAGCACACATGGTCTTTTCTTGTATTGATATATATATATATATATATGCTTGAAGCTATGCGTGCTCACTGCTCTATCTGTCACCTCCACCACTCTCTCTATCTCTAGATTTCTTTGTTTTATGTATGCATGCGTCTGTGTTTGTGAACATATGGTATTATTGGTATGGAACTCAGGAGCGGACCTAGGGGTGAGGGGTTCATTCGAGCCCCTTCTCGGCAAGGGAGGTGACAGAAGAGAGTGAGCACAGATGGTCTTTTCTTGCATTGACATATATATATATATATATATATATATGCTTGAAGCTATGCGTGCTCACTGCTCTATCTGTCACCCCACCACTCTCTCTATCTCTAGATTTCTTTCTGTTTTATGTATGTATGCGTCTGTATTTATGAACATATGGTATTAATTGTATATATAGTACTCAAGAGCGGACCTAGGGGCGAAAGGGGTTCATTCGAATCCCTTTCCACCAAGAGAGGTGACAGAAGAGAGTGAGCACACATTGTATTTTCTTGCATGATATATGCTTGAAGCTATGTGTGCTCACTGCTCTATCTGTCACCCCCACCACCTCCCTCTATCTCTCTCTAGATTTTTTTTGTTTGTGTACTCTATATGTATGGAGCTAATTATACATGGGTATCTATTGAGGTAATTATTTATAATTTTCATGATGTTGATTCATATTAATTGGATCAGTAGATAATGGATTGATAAATTTACAAAGATTCCTTGTTTTATTATTTGCATATTTGCGTACCTTCGGCTGTTGGATAGTGAAATGCTTTGAAAATGTGTGCAGCTTTTCTATGTTCTTTTAATATTGATCCATCTCAAATCTCTCTGCATTCCACTCTTTCTGCTGTTTTCTTTCTCCAGAAGATTGATTGTCTAACTAGTTTACTGTTTTTTACTTCAAGAATTGATGGTTTAGTAACTGAGACACATCTCACAGTACTCTCAGTGCCTTCCACAATTAATGATCCAAGAAGAAACCAATCAATTCAGATGCAAAGTTGAGATCATGAAGATTTGCTGATTTTCTTTTTAAGCAGTTATATTTGACTTGTCGATGCCAAAAGAAACACTGTTTTATCTCAACAAGAAGTGGTGGATGATGTAGACATCTCTAGTTTTTGTTCCTCTCTCTTTCTAAGCATGCACCAACAGAAATCAAATTGTGGATAATTTTTTTTTTCTTTCTAAATAACGGTGATATTCATATCAATTTGTGCGCTCATCAATTATTTTGTCAGGTATTTACTACCTAATTTTGTCGATCAAAGGCTTAAATGAATATAAAAAAAGATCACCTAAATTTTCGTCTTAATTAGTTCTTGAACCTAATTTTTCATTGGTTGTTGTTTACATCCTGATCCTATTATGGATTGTGACATCCAACAATAAACAAATCCTCCCGACACTTCTCGTAAATTCGATTCAACCTGAAAAATCATCACTTACTGTTACTATCTGCACCAGGTGGATTCCAGGTTGAGATTAATCCATCATTTTCAAGATCCCGTCTTTGATTGATACAAGTTTTAGTTGGACAAAACTCAATACGAATTTTTGGTTAATTTCCTATCTTATTATACCCTTTTTCGTGCTTTGTCATCTAGTAA